>JBBBDQ010001045.1:1580000-1740000 GCA_037127315.1 Ascarosepion bandense
TTAGTTTTAAAGCTTTCATTACACCCGAGCAACGTGGGCTATACTGCTAGTATATATATATATATATATATATATATATATAGGGTACAATGAGTAATTTGTTGCCGAATTTTTTTTTAAATTCGTGCATTCGCATTTGTTTCTTGATTTCGTAGACTGCATATTACAATAGGATAAATTGAGCACCAGATTTTAGCCAACATCATTCTGTAGAAAAAGGCATTTACGCCAAAAGCATCACTACGAACACGTCAGTGTATTGGATACATATTTTTTTTATTAAAATAAGCAACAGGAAAAACAATAGAACATTCTAGATAAATTGGATCAAAACAGCAGTAGAATTTAGATTACATTTTTATATTTCTCAACCAATCAGCTAAAAACTTAGAATAAGAACATTCTAGAAAAATAGGCTTGGAAGTAAATTAACACAAAAATATTTAGGCCCCAAACAAAATAGTAAAATAATAAATCTGATTGGTCAGTAAATGTTTTCACACCCTAATGTTAGGAAGATTAGTTGATCCCCTATTAATGTATATAATACACACTGTTAGAAAAAAAGGTCAGTCACCAAGCAGGCCATTAAGTCCGCATGCCACCGTATACTTTGCCGGCCATGTCATTTCTTCCATGCCAAAAGTTCGTGACCTCGCTCCAAGGGCCTTAAAAAGAATAAACCGACGAACTTTCTTTCAGCAACGCGACACGCTGCCGCCAACTGAAACGCACCAAATGTAAGTAGGAAAGGCTTATTTACAGACTCTGCTAATGTACACTTATACACGTTTTTGGACAAAAATTAACTTCTTGCCAAATTTATATTTCTCAAAAAGGCAATTCTCGAATCATGTATTTTGTTGGTTTCTACATACCATTTTATTTGTCACATAATAAATTGTTTGTTGTTGAATGTCCGTTGTAATTTATTCCTTCACTTTGCGCGATTGTAAAATAGAGTGTTGTATTTGTGGGGGAAATAATCTGAGAGCCAGACCCGTAAAATACGGGAGCGCATACAACCCAGCAAATACCAAATCCCCCACAAGTGTGAATAGCTGTCAATTTGAGGAGAGTTTGTGGTGGAACTCTGGATCCTGATTGGTCATCAAATCATAAAATTCAAAATACGTCAAAGAAATGATTTTTCCACAGCTAAAGAAAAAATTCCTTGCCGGAGCCACCACACGTGACTTGGTCAATATTTAAGGATGGTCTCTAACCGGTCACGCAGGTCATTCAGAGGAGGCGTTTTGCTGACACACATCTAAAATGTAACAGCAACATCAAATCGACCCGGAGATAAGGTCAGGTCGCACCTTGTTCTCTTTCTCCTTTATCCCTTTCAACAATTACTACTAGAACATTTTGAACGAACTCTTGATACCCTTAACTTTCTCAATGAACATTAATTTCCACAAGGCTTGTTATTCCTCCTTTTAATAAATTTCTACTTTAACTTGCAAAATGTATATTTTATTCTTCTTACGCTATTCCACACAAGTCCACATATTCCTACTGACAACCAACCTTCTGATGAAAATCTTCTGGTAATAATTTTGATGATTATAATTCAGCATAACAACCTGTAAGCTGTAGAGAGTTCGGTTAAGTCTGACACGAGGCCGAATTCAAGAAAAATTAACCAGCTCCCTACACTTCAAGTTCAGATGATTCGGAAAGAGATGAATGAGCTTAATAGTGTTTACGAAGGTATATCATCTTGCAAAACTCATTCTGATTGTTCTAATAAGAACGGAACTCCCAAATTTGTTGGTGATGGCCTTACACACAACACTGAGACTTACATCAAGTACTTTGGGGAGGTAGTGCTGAGGTTGGACGCTGAAAATACTATGTCTGACAGCAACGCTCCACACAATGCCACACAAGCAGGGATCCCAGTCATGAGTGTCAGACAATTTCTGCCCAGTCATTCATGTCTCTTTCGAGACATGATCACCCAAAGCGTATATCACGTATGGCACTTAACTCACTGATTCTTTAGTATTTCAAGATATTTTTGGTAAATATATCTGTTAAAATGAGATTTCAGTTTTATTTTCATTTTTACGTAATTTAAACGACAAATTATCCATCGGACCACACACACACACTTATATATATATATAATAAAAAGTTATGTAGTAGGAAGGATATACAAAAACAGAAAGACAGGTAAAGAATGACATAGAAAAGAACAGAGAAAGATTGTAAATATATTTCTAATCTCGACAAAGAGAGTAAATAATCGACAGAACGTAAAACCAAGAGTAATTCACAAAGTAGTAAAGAAAAGACATCAGAGAGAAATCGTGGCGGTGTTAAATATACACAGACAATATTCAGTTTACGTGAGAAAGAGAATAAGATCAGGGAAAATAATTGTGAGAATTGGTATCAAGTTACTTAGAGTGTAACAAAGGGAAAGGTTGGAACTAAGTGTTTGACGTATCTACTGACAAAGGCTAAGTGAGAAAAGAAAGAAACAAAGAAAGAAAGAAAAATAGACCAAAGAAAGAAAAGAGACGAAAGAAACAAAATAAGAAAGAAAGAAAGAAACTCGAAAGAAAGAAAGTCGAAAGAAAGAAAGAAAAGAGACGAAAGAAAAAAAGAAAGAAGGAAGGAAAGAAGAAAAGAAAAGGACGAAAGAAAGGGACGAAAGAAAGAGTCAAAAGAAAAAGACGAAAGAAAAAAGAAAGGGAAGACAGAAGAAAGAAACGAAAAGACAGAAGAAAGAAAGAAAGACACGAAAATATAGAAAAGAAAGGGACGAAAGAAAGAAAGAAAAAAGACAGGGAAGATAGAAAGAAAAAAGAAACGAAAGAAAGAAAGAAAAAAGACAGGGACGAAAGAAAGAAATGATGAAAGAAAGAAAGAAAGAAAGAAGTAAGTACTATCTCGACATAGACAGAAACTCGCTATCTCATACAGCCTGAAAAACAAAGGTCCAGGAGATTAAGAAAAAAATGTATGTTGACAAAAGATATTATTGAAATAAGTTCAAAAGAGAGTGAATCCTAGGTAAAGAAAGAGAGAAATACAGTTAGAGACAAAATTGGACATAAGCGAGAGAGAGAAAGAAAGAGAGAGAGAAAGACAGAGGAGGAGCAAAAGTAAGCAAGAGCCGATGACACATCCATGAGGGAATCTATGACAGTAGACATGTGTGCTTATGAGTTTTATGTATGCGTATTTAAAAATGCAGTTCGAAGCGAAAGTATGATAGTGTGTATGGAAGTATATTCACTAATTAAGTACTATGGAAGTCTTAATTACATTCACACGATAAAGAACGAGAATCTCGCGTAATCACGTTTTTGCCTCAGGCAATTCCAACGCAATATTCTCGCTTTTCCATAAAACACGTCCAAACATACAAGAAAGAACGGGCGAAGAAATGCGCGTAGGTGAAATTCAATATCAAGACTCAATCAGTTAAGCTAGTCGCTTCTTTTTGTTTCTGCTAATGAAAGAATATTTATTGAACCGATTCTTTCTTTTTTTTTAAATAGATTTTTTTCGCGTATTCTTTTTATATTATTTATCTTTTGCAAAGTTTATTTTAAACTAGCGTATGTTTAACTAGTCTTTTTCAAACTATATTTTTAACAAAAGGACGTGGTGGCTGGCTTCTTTCGTTTTCCTAACTCACCCATCTGGTAGGTCCGCTAACTAATTCTAGTTTCAGTGAACCGCTCAAGCACATTTGTGTGTGTGTGTGTAACACCCACATAACCCAGCCGTATTTTATACTGCAACTATACTGAGCGAACATTAAAGTTTCTGCACGTAATCTGCCATAGTCAACATTTTGAATAACAGCAGTACTTTCACCACATCGATCACGATGACTTATGACTTTGTGCCAGCAAAATCTGAAAATCTTTTTGAAAAGTTTTGTCTATTCAATTCATTCACAATGCTTCGTGAAACAATGCTATGTTATTGAGACACTTTTCAAAATATGCCACACCCTAAAATCGTCTCTCTAGATCGATAACACCAAAGTCGATTTCCTGGAAAATGGTGAGATCGGAACCAGAGTTTCATAGTCGGAAACCAATGTTCTAACCACTCAGCCACAAAAGTTATCCTTATGAGCATTCTTTCTCATTGCTAATTAGGATTAACAATAAAAATTTCCGATATAAATATTTTAATCATTGACTTTTTTTAACCTAATTAAAGAGAAAAAGCAAATTATCTAAGATTCACATTTTACGCGCAGTGTACTTTCAAGACTTGGTTGATCATGGTCCTCCACAACTTTCTATTTTTCATCTTTGTTATTTTACTTACGTTGTGGTGTTTTTTTTAATCATCTCACCCAAAGCAAGGCATTCCACTGCCACTATTGCGCATGGGGCTACATAGGGGAAGGTAAAGAGAAGGAGTGGTTAGACATAGGGAATGTCAGGAGGAAGGTGACAGATGAGTAAGGATACCGAGGATGAGGGTTGGGCAGATGGGAAGAGTGTTTGATAGAATGGGAGCGGGTTAGTGTGTTAGAAGGTGTCTATTGACCTTACATTTAAACTCTTGGAGATTGTAGCCGTCGGGGAAGCAATCGTGTGGAAGAGAATTCCACAATCGGGAAATGCGAGGAAAGAAACTGTTGGAGTAGAAGTTGCGGTTGCATTTTATCGGTTTCACTGTAAAAGGGTGGGATCTAGCTGCTAATCTAGTATCACGTTCAAATTCGTATTTAGGGGGCACCAGTGATCCAAGCTCATCGGAGCAGAAGCCCTGAATGTATTTATAGAAGAGACACAGGGAAGCCACGTCGCGCCGGTGGGAGAGAGACTGCAGGCGGTCTGCCAAGTCGGTATCTATCACATTACAAACCCTCCTCTGAACATTATCGAGAAGCACGAGGAGAATAGCAGGGGCACACGACCAGATATGGCAGCAGTATTCAATGCACGGGTGGATGGTTGATTTATATATGTGCAGGATAGATTTAGACGGAAAAAACTTCCGGGCCCTACACAGAGAACCGACTTTCATAGCAGCGGATTTAGCAATGGATTCGATATAGTCATTCCATTTGAGGTCCGCTGAAAGTGTGAGACCAAGGAGGCGTAGTGTTTTACTCTCTGGGAGGCAAGCCTGGTCCATGCTAATGGGAGGTAGGTGAGATTGTTGATGATGGTTAATTGAGAGTAGCTTCGTTTTAGAAGCATTAAAATTTACTAGCCATTTCTTACCCCAGTCCGATATGGATTGGAGGTCTTTTTCAATCTCGACTGCGAGGTTAGCTTTGACGCCTACACCAGATTTTTGTAGGAGGCGAGAGTAAACTGTGGTGTCATCGGCGTACAAACCTATTTGGGCTCTTATGGAATCAGGGAGGTCATTAATGTATATCAGGAAGAGTGTAGGACCTAAGATGGAGCCTTGGGGGACACCTACGTTTGTATGGTAGTTCTGGGAAGCATGTCCGTTTAATACCACCTTCATTGTTCGGTTAGAGAGGAAGGACTGGATTAGTTCAAACAAATGTCCAGTTATACCATAGCTCCGCAGTTTACATAGAAGGGCAGCATGCCAAACTCTGTCGAACGCCTTAGATATATCCAATGCAACGGTTCGGGCTATGACATTCCTGTCGAGTGCCTGGTATATGTACTCGGTGATGGTCGTTAGCATATCAGCAGTAGACCTGGTGAAGCAGAAACCATATTGCTTGTCCGCGAGGAGCCTGTGTGCTGTGAGATGCTGAACCACCTCGGCGTTGATAATGGCTTCGAACACTTTGCCAAAGATCGGAAGAAGGCTGATAGGGTGGTAATTTGCAGGGTCAGAGGGTTCTCCAGTGTTTTTAAATATAGGAACTACAGAGGAAGATTTCCAACAGGCAGGAAAGCAGGAAGCAGATAGGCAGAGGTTGTAGAGCTTAGAAAGGACAGAGGAGAGTTCAGAGGCACATTTCTTTAAGACTATGGTTGGGATTCCGTCCCCACCGCTCGCTTTGTGAGGGTCAAGTTTTAAGATTATCTTAGAGACAAGCGAAGTGTTCTCCCTTTTTGTAAAGATGGACTTGACCAAAGTTTAGCTATACTACTGCAATAGAAGCAAGACGAGAGAATATACCGGGTTGTCACAGAGAGTTTACCGGAGAATACGAGAGTCCAGAGAGAGATTAACAGTCAGTACACAGTAGTTTATAGTAGATCTGTGCTCTACTCATCGAGAAGATTATCACGCAGTACCCATCAGCTTCCGACGCAGATATACTAATTATACTACGGCTTCACTTCTAGAGACTTGTGCATATACTTTTACTAAGTCGTATTCCTGGAGTACTACTCTTTATTCAAGTCTGTATATTTACGTTAATACACTTTTTTTCTATCTCAAATACTGGCCGTTGATCATTTATTTGTGTGGACCCCATTCCCGGGATACACAACAACTTCTCTTTTGTAACGGCTCTGCCATTCATTTACACTAACCTGTTAGATAGAGTATTTGTTACTTTTCTTTGTCCTTCTGGTCTTCAATAAGCTTTATAAGTGTTAAATTCTCCAAGCTTTATTTCCTTAGTATGTGCAAAATGACGTACAGTTGTTTCTTTTTTTTTTTTTAGTCTAACTATCGTTTTCGTTTCCATTTTCCTTAGAACGTTTTTGTGCTCACATGTTACGTACGGGGACTTTTTTTTTTTAATCATATCACCCCGAGCAAGGCGGTAACGCCACTGATGTGCAGGGGGCTACGTAATAGTGAAAAGATTAGGAGAGAGAAGCCGGAAACCACATCTATCTACTCCAATTGAAAAAAAAAACAAACAAACAAAAAAAATAAACAAATGAGAAGATTTAAAAAGAGAAAGCCGGAAACCACATCCTAAACAGGGAACAAGGGATGAGCCTCTTAACTTGTTCAATATACGTGGGTGGAGTGTGAACCGGGCAATAACTACATCTTTGTCGCCTCAAGTATGCTCATAATCGGTGAGGTAATCATCCCGCATTAGCTTCCATATAAAGGATTGATATTAAATAGCAGTTCAGCAATTATTTGTTTGTTTCTAACAAAGTTTCCTTGTCTTTTTCATTCCCCGTCTTTGGAAAAAAGAGAAGCCGTTTTTCCTTGTTACATGTTTAGGATTGGGTTTCATATTCATTCTTCCAATGTCTTCTCTTTTTCTTTCACAACAAGTAATATATTGCCTCTTAGTGATATTATTGTCTTGCTTGAGGAGAAATGATTTGAAAAGAACTCTATTTAATTTTTGGAAGGTGTCTTCCCTTTTCTCTTGCAGCTTAATTTAACTATTTCAAAGATTGGGACCTAGATGCCAATCTAGTAGCATGCTTAAATGCATGTGATCGGGGCGTTAGAGAAAAACAACAGATTATTTTCATGATAAATGCTTTGACGTGTTTTTCCCTTCTGATGACCCGTCTACGTGAATTTTAGCGTACTAATAGACTGGCATCTAGGTTTCACTCTTTTACCATGGAAATAGTTAAATGTATCAGTCACTTCTACACCAATTGTTACTTTTTTCACACCGAGTGAACATAAGTGATGATTGTATAACTCGACTAGAAGCCAGAAAATTTGTGCAGCAAACACCTGTGTCATGCCTTTCAATTAACCTTAGAGATATCAAGAGAAATTGTTCTGGAAAAGTTACGATCGCACGCTTCCTCAATACTGTGGTAGTTGAGCTAAAACATTATCAGTGTATTTAGTTTAACAGAACTTATAGTTTTTGTCACAAAAAGGACAGTTTCTTGTTATATGATCAAGTGTGCTTCTGTTGATATTAGAATACATGTGTTAATGACACCGAAAAAGTTACAAAACACTATATAGAGATAGAGATAAACAGTTACAGGCATTCCTCGTTCAATAAATCATAGCCGGCCTGACCGTTAGGGTCAGAGATATGGGCAAATAGGGAAATTCCAAACCAAAATCCACAGTACCTTTTATCATAAAATGACCAGCAATACAGTTTATAGCTAAATAACTATCAAAGCAATATTAGAAAAACTTAAAAATGAATTTTATCGTAAAATTAACAACAATAAATTTTGTGATCTAAAAACTATAAATCAAAAAACATCCCTTTATTCTGAAAGTTTAAAATTATGTAAAAATAAAAAACAAAGATCTGTACTTGAAAGTATAAAAATATTTCCAAAATATTTATATATAGAAATGTTCGTATGTCGCTAAACAAACTCAACCAACAATTTACCGGCATCCTTGAAAACAAACGCCTGACATTTTATTTAGATAACCGTCCTCTTTGATGCAGCAGTTAAAAAGAGTGGAATCCACCGTGTCGAAAGTTTCACTGTATAAAAACTTTTTACTTTCTCATGAAATATGCTACTAGAATTAGTTATTTGATTTATAGTCATCCATCTGCCATCCATCAGCATGGTGAACACGATCAATGTTTTTGCCGATGATGGCAGTCCCAGAAACAACCCCAATATAGCAACCATGCCAGTATAAATATCTTTGGTTTAAATCCTTTCTCTGAACGTACTTGATAAGTGTACGATGCTAAAGTTTCAAGAGAAATATGTACTTCTTTCTTTTGAAGCGTTCTTAGAATAGTGCACCTGGAAAGAAACAATGCAGTTATTAACAAGAAAATTTTGAATAAATATTTGCAATATTTCCCAGTCCTACGATCGATCATTTATAGCAAGCCTATTAACCTTTCAGTCTACATTTGTTTTTTAAGGTCACATATGTGCGTTGTGGTACAGAGGATATCGGCTCGGAACGAGAAATCGAGGAGCCGAGTTCAAATTCCAGTTGAATTCTTTGCATTCACTTACACGCAAATATCCTTGGGAAAGGTATTAATCCGTCTCTTCCTTCCAGTTATGGGTTAAATAGCAGAACAGATTGGGCTCTCTAGCCTTGGCTGGCAACAAATCTACCGCAGAAAGCAATGGCAACCTACCGCGGGATAATTTTCTGCCCAGTCAGTCATGTTTCTTTTGAGACATGATCGCCCAAGCGTGTTTTACGTATGGCACTTAACTGACTGATATGGAAAATAACGCCTTCGGATTATACTGTCGGAGGTTTTTCTTTTTAACTCGAATGATTATTATTATATTTCTATAAATATATATTATTTTTACAACGTCACGTGATCACTGCAGCACGATTCATCTAATTACATCAAAATTACATCAAAACGAAATCGACTATGTTTGTTCTCTGGTGATCCGTGTTAAAACTCAAATGTCAGCAGTGACACTATATGCATAATATAATTCAATTATTAGCAGAAAGTGGTGAAATTAATGCATGCAGGATTTGCACAGCTCAAGCAACATCTTTTCGCAGTAGGCTTATGAACGCTTGTACCTTGAAGAAGGCATTTATTAACAAGAAAGTTTGATGTTCGTGCATACAACATTTCACAGCTCCAACATCAATTCTTCATAGTCTATCTATGAACATTTATGTCCACACTTGTAGCTTGTAAGAAACAATAGTTATTTATAAAATAATTCATACATGCAAGATTTCACAACTCTAGCCCAAAACATTCGCTTCTGAATGACAATGGAAAAATATATTTTTCCTTTTTCCCCAATTTTTAGCTAATTTCTCTATTTTTCGGATTTTACAAGTACATAAATATGTCCAAGCAAAGCTCATATCGCGAATTCCAATAAACTGCAAAATCAACAATACCACTAATAATAATTTCTTTCGCTCCGTCGTATTAAACTAAGAAGTACATTTTTTAAGTGGAAATATGGTTCCGCCTTGTATAAAAATACTACATTGGTTGTTTTAATTCTTGACAGCAGGAATAACGATTTTGTCACGTATTATACTTGTGTAAATAATGTTTTCACAAGACATCAATCATATTTTCTGTTATGCAAAGTGTTGTAGGATTTCCCCTTTTTCTATGATAATGGACTCGACTTGAGCATACATATACTCCTGCCATCGTGAGTAATGAGAGAGAACCGTAGAGATCCTTTAAAGGCATCGGGATTGATCCGTAAGTTACCGAGAGATACCGAAGTTCATAGAGAATACCCCGTCAGTTTGGCATAGTAGCTCTGAGATCCACTCAGCTAGAATAATAGTACACGGTTATACTATTTCAAGTACGGCTTCAATTCAAGACTTATATATATATATATATATATATATATATATATATATATATATATATCCCTTACTAATCGTATTTCTGGATTACTAACCTGCGTTCCAGTTTGTACATTTATGTTCAATGTAAACCTATTTTTTTTTCTTATCTCAGTATCTGTTTTGTTGCTCATTATTTTTGAGTTGTTCCTCACCCGGATCCACAACACAAAGTACATAATATTTCGATATCGTTTTATTCCTCGCGATATTCCTTTTTTTTTTTTTGTATTTTTTTACTTACGCACTTATTTCCAATTAAAATATGATCGTCCTCTCAAGCGATTGCCTCTCTGCAATTCAATCATTCGAAATATCGAACGAAGGACTATGAACAGAAACATTATCTGACACAATAATGCTGCAAAATTGCCATACGATCGATTTAAAAAAGAGGCTAATGTCAATGTATTGAAAGTTTTTTTTTCAATCAGCATGCGTTATTTTTGCAGAAAAATGACTAAGGCATTCTGTGATAAAATTGACATATTTACCATTTTCTTCTGTTATCTTTGGGGCAAATTCATATATCCATCCATGAGGCAATATTATCTTTTGAAAGAACTGCTATCCGTGCCCATTGCCTTAAAACAAGGAATTGGATATTCTTTCATTAAGAAAAAATTTTAAAGACAAATATAAACTTCTTTTGATTATGGGGAATGATAGAAAACTTCACAGCCAAGATGTTACATGTTTTCTTTTTTTTTCTTTTTATTTTCTTCTTAGTGATTGTTCGGTTCTTTCTATTAATACCAAGCAATTTTTATTGATTGCTGCCATTCTTTGATAAAAACAAAACAGAAATGTGCTAGAATTGTTTACTTCTTTGGAATAAACGTAAAGTAACAGAAAACTCACTTCAACTTCCACCATGCATAAAACATCAGCTTTTTGGAAGAAGACCAGCCTTTTTACATTTAGTACTCATATGTTTTACATATTCTACAACTTCGTGTTATTTAAATATATCAACGAACGTTTCTTTAAATCTTGTTTATATACGGAACTAGCAGTATAGCCCGGCGTTGCTAGGGTGTAATGAAAGCTTATATATATATATATATATATATATATATATATATATATATATATATATATATATTATCGAGTTTCTGCACTATTGTAAGAACTTCAACCTTGAAACTTCTGAATATTGTTTCTTATGTCTTTGTCTATGAGTGTATCAAATTTGATTAAACTCGGACCATTCCTTCTATAACACGATGTTTTCGATTATCGATTTTCGATATTTATCGGGGGTACCTCGCCACAAAACCTAGCTAAGAACACTCGCAGATGCTTATAGTACAACTGTGTAAATTTTCAAGAAAATCGGTTCAACCGTTTCGGAGTCTATAGGTAACGGACACACACACACAGAGACAAAGTTCGATTTATAAATAAGTTTAGATATATATTTTTTAGGATTCATATATAAATCTCGTGCAGTATTAAGATTCTTCTATGTTTTTCTTTCCATATGCCCTGTCCTTTCAGGACGTAGGCGATCATGGTTCTCCACGTCTCCCTATCCCTGGTGGCTCTTAGTATGTTTTCTCCTGTTACAATTCGCAGTCCCCGTTCCGTCATCCTACCTGATCAGGCCCTTCAAATATGTTAACCGCAGCCTTCCTCTGCCTCTTTTTTTCTTTCTATCTGGCCTGTCAATATCAGGCTCCCCAAGGCCCTCTTTCCTCATTGCATGTCCCAGGAACTTCAATTGTCTCTTCCTGATGCTCATTAATAATTTTCTTTTTGTTTCCATTCTTTCCAGCACCTCATCATTGCTCGCATGTTCGGTCCACGATATCCGAAGCATCCTTCTGTAGAACCACATTTTCGCTGCTTCAAGTTTCTCATCTTCGAAGATATTGTCCAGCATTCACTACCGTATTGAAGAACTGACATCACATAGCAATCTAGCACTCTATAATAGCAATAAAAAAAGCACATGTTAACACAATAAGAAAGAATAACAAGAAACTGAATTAACCAAAAATTTACATTAATGGAAATACAAAACCCATGTATTCTTCACAAAATCTAAGTATTCTGATATGTCATCCCGGATCCAGTCACATTCCCATCAAAATAACGAAGCGTCTGTGGGCCTTGACTACGAATATGTTCATAGTAAGTGTTCCGATGGGCATTATTCTTTCGTAGCTCGACAATAAGAATCGAAGCGCATCATATATAAAATATAATATTGGAAGCTAAGTCTTATCGATTAAGAGTTACAACCGATAGTTATAACCGTAGGTTCTATTTTAATAGTTTCTTCACTCGAACATAGAATAGCAGTGACGGTTGCATTTCGTAATTTTTGTAAAAGTGTAAGACCTTGTCGCCTGTCTGTCTGTCTATATATATATATATATATATATATATATATATAATCCTCCGCAGAAAGATGTTTTGCTGTATCTGTACGATTAGACATCCGATTCTCTTTAACTCAGGATTGAAACCCGACCGAATTAGTATCAGTCGGCAATTCTACCTCTGAGATATGGGCGCTAGGTAGAAGAAGGCATACTTTTTAGCGTTTCATGTATCATACGCCAATAGCCAGAGTGCACTAATTCATTACTGAATGGGTGATGCGTAGATGCTAGAGTAGCTACTGTTTTTCAAAGTCTACCATTATATATATATATATATATATACTCTTTTACTTGAATTCTTTGTATTCTTTTTTGCACTCGAGTTAGTAAGGCCTTCGACAAGTTATGTTTCTTATTAGAGGGTTTCATCTTTAAAGTTAAGAACTGGTAGAATTAAGAAATGTATCTAGTCAAAACATTTGCTATGAAAATGGCTATACAGAAGCTAGTCGTTTGAGACTTTTCGTCTGTAGCAAAGGATAGAAATTAAATCATCAAACACAAAGACATAAAATATAATTTTTCAACCACAGTCTGCATAAATATTAAAATAACAAACTTTAAGCATTTTGGTGTATGTATAATTTAAAAGCAATTTATAATGAATATTAAAGAACAGTTAAAATAAGTTCGTCTAGAAGAATGCTAAAAATCTCTAAATATTAAATACAAAACTAGTTTCGTATTTGTCTATATTTTGAGATGATGTAGTATTTGCAGTATTTACATTATTCGTACTATTGTCCTCATCTTTGTTGCTATTTGTACGATGTTTCGGCCGTTGTACGCTCCGACCTTCATCAGGTGCTAGGAATTTCGAATCGAACCCTTTGTTACAATTAGTGGGGTTTATCATTCTCATTCCTGGCATAGTAACGTATCATTTTTATTAAATCAAACTTCAAGCCGACTAATATAATCAAAGGATTTCAACACTAGATTTATATATTTTGTGTAGATCTACTATCTCACGCTTCTTGACCTATTCAAATAAAATAATTTCTATTTAAGTTATGTAAAGATCCCTTCCAAAACCTATTCATGTGTTCTTAAAGACACATGGCTAAGGGATATGGACGTTGGTTAGTTCCTGTGACTTGATTCAAAGAGTTGTGTGTTCAACACCAGGCTACAGCAGTGGTGAACAAGTAACTTGCAGTGTTAGAGGGAGATAACTCGTAACTTCCGAGGTAGGCATTACTACGCAAGGAATGAGAATACATACAAGAAGGCCGGAACATACAACTTTCGAAACGTCGTAAAAATGACAACTAAGATGAGGACAATAGTCCGAATAATGTAAATACTGAGTTTTGTATTCTAAGTAACCGCATCAGAGATATACTTTCTTAAAGACCTTAGGCATTGGGTCTGGATCATTCAGAAATCTAGAAATTCTCACGTAGCCATTTTCTTAAACCAAGTATTAAAAATGCCTTCAAACGGATAAATTCAAAATTTAATAGAGATAATTGTACTACATCGGCCCTTATAACTGGCGTTACAACATCAGTAATAAAGAGATTTACCAAAAAATAATGTCACCTTAATTGAACGTGTAATGATAGAAAAATTAAATAAATAAAAATTAGTATATATATATATATATATATATATATATATATATATATATATATATTAATCATATCACCCCGTGCAAGGCGGTAACGCCACTGATGTGCAGGGGGCTACATAAGAGTAAAACGATTAGGGATCTACATAAGAGTAAAATGATTGGGGGGGCTACATACGAGTAAAAAGATTAGATAGCGGGAGAGTGAAGAGAAAGATGAATCAGTTAGAAAGGAGCAAGATAAGGATGGGAATGCAGGTGTGATGACGTTTGTAAAGGTGGAGAGAAAGGAAAGGATATACAGGATGGTGAAGAAAGAAGTAGAGTTAAGTGGTCAAGAGATGAGTATTGACCTTGCATTTAAATTCCTCGAGGTTGTAGACGTCAGGAAAGCAATAATATGGAAGCGAGTTCCACAGGGGGAAGTGCGAGAAAAGAAACTGTTGGAGTAGAATTGTCGCCTGTCGTTGATCGAACTGTAAATGGGTGAGACCCAGTGGCCAGTTTGGTTGCACGAGTAAACACCTGTTGCAGGGGCAGCAGTGACTTAAGTTCGTTGGAGCAGAATCTATGAAAGTATTTATAGAACATACAGAGGGAAGCCACATCCCGTTGGTGGGGAAGTGGCTGGTGTCGGTTCCTATCATATTACTGATTCTCCTTTGGAGCCTGTCAAGAACACTGAGATGAACAGATACTTCTGGTATCAGATAATATTTACATTATCACCATTGCTTGGATTTTTGTTTTTTATTGCCATATTCACAATA
The DNA here is from genome assembly GCA_037127315.1 of Ascarosepion bandense. NCBI lineage: Eukaryota > Metazoa > Mollusca > Cephalopoda > Sepiida > Sepiidae > Ascarosepion > Ascarosepion bandense. Next base: position 1,594,895 of record JBBBDQ010001045.1, read on the forward strand.
TTTCGGCCGTTGTACGCTCTGTCCTTCATCAGGTGCGTCGAATGTATCCCTATAGGCATAGGGCTCAGTGATTTCACCCAAAGAGTTGTGAATTCAATATCCGGACACAGCAGCGGTGAACAAATAATGTAAAGAGTTGAGTTAAAGGGAGATAACTAACTGAGAACCGGAAGTAGCAAGGCACATGGAACTAGAATTATATACTAAGTGATCTAAAAATTGTGTTCTATTTGAAATTACAAGCCCCTGAAGAAGGCGGGAGCGTACAACAACCAAAACGTCCATAATATGGTAATAAAGATGAAAACAACAATCCGAGCAATGTGAATAATGGCAATAAAAATTAAATAATAAGGAAACCAAAAATACGCAACGTTCTTTGTTATATATATATATATATATATAGATAAGATTTGATTTTATATTTTATCTATTATAATAGAGAGGATAATCGATATATTGACTTTGTAGAGAATAAAACGTTCGGGAGGAAATTCCCATCATTACAAGGAAGATCGATAAGAATTAGTAGACTTGAAAAAAACTATTTTCATGTCAAACTGGTTTGCTGAAAAGATTTTAAGAATTTTAAAAACGAATTACTTTAACCATTCCAGTAATGATTTCTAAATGTATCTTGTAAAGAAACGGTTAATTTATCATTCATTCATTCAGTCAGTCAGTTCATTGTCATACGAGATACAAGCTTGGGCGAGCATGTCTCTTTTAATTCATGATTGACTCGGGAGAAAGTTTTCCCGATGTAAGATGCCTTTTCATTCTACGTCAGACTGGTTGCTAACCAACGCTATAAGACCTAATCTGTCATGCTATTCAAGCCAAAACTGGGGAGAAATGAGACAGATCTATATTTTTCAGGATAGCATTTGCGCCAGTGGTATTTTACCATTTCTGTTAACAAATTCTAATAACAGCTCATGAGAAACATGTAAGGCATTTTGGGAGTAACCAGCGAAAATGAATATATTTCGTCGCTGTTTCTACCGTTTTCCTAGCTTTTTTTCCCAATAAGTCTCCTCGTTAATACCAACCTACTAATGACGATAAGACGTCATTAATTATTATCTCTTGCCAATCTTGGGAAATAAAGACTGGTATGAAGTTAAAATAATTACAAGATTACCTTTCATAATTTCACGCCCCTGGAGGCTGTGTTTATTTTGTTGTAATCTATTTTAGTTTCTTTCAATATGACTCAGCAAAGAATAACTTTCTCAGTCAGACACTTCTCGTCTGATTACAAAACGAATAAAAACGTATAAAGCAAGTCAGAAATGAAATGTTGATGAAGTAACTTTTCTCGAAGATTTTAAATCAGTAAATAAATCCTCATTCATAGTTTATGACACTGTATGATGTAACTGTTCAGGCATCTCCAAAACTTTCAACACTTTACCCACTGTCTTAGTCCTTTTTTATGAAATTTGCTTTCTAATTCTTTATTTTATTCAGTAAGTCTTCTGATATTTATATTTGCCAAACCTTCTTTTCTCATTACATTACACAGAATTTTCAATTAACAATTCTTCAATTGCAAGTATCTGGATATTTGTTTATTAAAATTTCTTTGTTTTGTGCATGCTCTTTCCATGTCATTCTCAATAGGACCACATTTTTGTGGATGTTGTTGATATCGGCTCGGAAAGAGAAATCGAGGGGCCGAGTTTGAATTCTAGTTGAATCCTTTGCATTCACTTACGCGCAGATACTCTTCGGAAAGGTAATAATCCGTCTCTTCCTTCCAGTTATGGGTTAAATAATAGAACAGATTGGGTTCTATAGCTTTGGCTGGCAACCAGTCTACCGCAGAAAGTAATGGCAACCAACTGCAGGACAATCTTCTGCCCAGTCAGTCATGTATCGCCCAAGCGTGTATCACGTATGTCACTTAACTGACCAACTGAATATAACAGTTGGAAACATAATTAAAACGTCTACTGGGCATAAAGTGGGTGTCGGTTTCTATTGTTATGAAGTAACAAACTAGTCCCCCACTAATTATATTTAATATAATAATGTAATATGATCTATCACTTCTCTCTTCAGCTATGAGTTAAATGGCAGAAGAAGATTGCATTCTATAGCCGTCTCTTCCATCCAGTAATTGGGTTAAATTATTAGACAGATTGGGTTCTAAAACCATGGCTGGCAACCAGTCTACCGCAGAAAGCAATAGGAATCTACTGCAGGATAATTTTCTGCCCAGTCAGTCATGTCTCTTTCGAGACATGATCTCCCAAAGCGTGTATCACTTATGACACTTAACTGACTTATATTAATCAACAGTTCAGCCTTCTTCTTTGATTCTAACGACATATTTCTATTTCAGTACTTACTTCGAGGAAAACGTCTTTATATATTTTTACTCTGGATGTTCCCTTTCACGCTTTCTGTAAATTAAACACCAGTAAAATGTCTATGCCTTCTTGATGTTGTAATCTCCGATATGTAGCTCAAATTTTGGGACCTTTCTAAGCTGAGGATCATGTATTCTGTCTTCTTTGAATTAATACTCCTATCTTTTCACTTTCTTTTAATACCGGTACAAGACTTTTCCTTCTGAGTTTGCTATCAACATAGTGTCGTCCGTGTATTTTATCCTATAAAGATCATGTCTGTCTTTTAATTCGCTTAATGTTATATTAATTGTTTACTCTAATTACATTGTTCGGATTGTTGTCCTCACATCTTATAGTCATATTCACGACGTTTCGGCCGTTGTACGCCCTGGCTTTCCTCAGAACTTCGAACTGAGCAATTTATTTAGTCCACGTGGGTAGATTGTTCTAGTTTCACGAATACCCCAAGTTTTTTCACCTCTGCTGTGGTCAGATATTGAACTCACAATTCTTTGGTTCAAGTCTCTGGATTACTTAATCCAACGTTTTTATGAACAGTGTTTATAGAAATTGATTGAGAAAATATACTATTTATTATTTCGTCACCGAAGATATTCTTAAACAGTATACAGGTTATTTTCTCCACAAATCTTCTTCTTCTTCTTCTTCTTCTTTTTGCCATGTAGGCGATCATGACCGACCTTCCACGTCTCCCTATCCCTAGTGGCTCATAACACGCTCTCTCCTTTAACATCTCGCAGGTTATCCATCTCATTGCTTGTTCCAGGAACTTCAGTCCTCTCTTACTGATGCTCAGTAATAGATTTCCTTTTTGTTACCATACTTTCCAAAAACCTCATCATTGCTCACATGCTCGGTCCATGATATTAGCAGCATCTCTCTGTAGAACCACGTTTCTGCTGCTTCAAGCTTTTCCTTCATCTTTGATGATATTGTCCAACATTCACTGCCATATTGAAGAACTGACATCACATAGCAATCCAGTACTCCCTTCTTTGTTTCTAGTGAAAGTTTCCTGTCTCTTAATATTTTACTCAGCTTTTGGAACGCGTCCTATGCCAATTCGTCTTCTGATCTCTGTGTGGCACTTTCTGTCAGGATTTTTAAAAATACAATTTACATTAAATCAGAATAAAACAAAAGCATTGAAAGACTACACACCTCTGGCAAGGCAATATCGACATGATCTTATCTCGAAATGATTATTAAAATGAAAATAACTACAATGAAGTAGTGTGTTCAGAAAATGTAATGGCACAAAGCAATATAGGGAAAGTAATTCAGTATTTGACGGATGTACGTTGTGGCGCAGTGGATATCGGCTTGGAACGAGAACTCGGGGAACCGAGTTCGAATTCCAGTTGAATTCCTTGCATTCACTTACGCGCAAATACCCTTGGGAAAGGTATTAATCCGTCTCTTCCTTCCAGTTATGGGTCAAATAACAGGACGGATTGGGTTCTATAGCCTTGGTCGGCAACCAGTCTACCGCAGAAAGCAATGGCAACCTCCTGCGGGATAATCTTCTGCCCAGTCAGTCATGTCTCTTTCGAGACATGATCGCCCAAAGCGTGTATTGCGCATGGCACTTAACTGACTGACTGAATTCAGTATTTGGCATGCGAAAAGTGGAAATAATATTAGAAAAAAAACATGAAAAATAGCCAAGGATCGCGTACTGGTTCGGACCCAAAATCTAATCGATTTGTGCCAGTCATGTGGCCAATCATCCCTAAAAGTTTCATCCGTATCTATCCAGCGAGTCTTGAGATATCTTGACGACGGACAGACAGACAAATAAAAAGACAAACGTGACGTAGATGGAGGTAATAAACTTAGAAATTATGACGTGTACACTGATAAATTATGACGTGTACACTGAATCGATATTAGTAAATTGCAAAAATGTGAAATACGTCGTTGCATGGAAATTTCAAAACACATTTGGTATAGAAAAAAAAAGATAATAATCTAATAACTACAATCTCCATGCATTCGGCAGTGCAGAGATGGTTACTTACGTGAATTGAAAATTGTTTTGTATAGGCTTGGCTTGACATCATTTAGACTGTTCGTCATTCGTGCTTGAGAGGTCTAAAACGCGCCAGATCAATTGATAGCTTCCCCTATGTTGATAGGGGTCGCAAGTTCGAATCATGCCGAATGACGCACGTTTTCGAAACAAAAAATTATCGTAAATAATCAAGTCGGTAGAAGTAAATATACATACTGTTTGATTATAAACAGAATATCTACTCCAATACGAATATCGATCAAAAATACGGTTCAAACAAATCATTTCAAATTGTCGGTTGTTTATAACTATTTCGTTAATCTTCGTGAATTTCCGTAACATTATATATATATATATATATATATATATATATATATATATATCGGTGCAATAAATATCGGTTCGGAAGGAGAAATAGAAGAGCTGACTTCGAATTCCAGTTGAATTCTTTGTATTCACTTACCCGAAAATACTCTTGGGAAAGATATTAAACCGTCGGTTTTCTCTCCAGCTATGTGTTAAGTAGCAGGAGAGAATATATATATTCTTCACTACTTTACGCCATGTTTGTTGCAAAAAATAAAATAACAAGACATTGTTAAAGAGCAAACGCGTGGTAAGAGTTTTCATAACTGGTAGTAAAGATTAATAACTGTTAGTAAAGAGAATGAAATAAGCCAAAAGTGTCTCACTATTGTCTGTCTGTCTGTCTGTATGTGTGTGTGTGTGTCTCTCTCTCTCTCTCTCTCTCTCTCTCTCTCTCTCTCTCTCTCTCTCCATGGGCGTTACATGAAGAATATATATATATATATATATACAAATGGAACTTTGTCTGTGTGTGTGTGTCTGTGTGTGTCCGTTACCTATAGACTCCGAAACGGCTGAACCGATTTTCTTGAAAATTTACACAGTTGTACTATAAGCGTCTGCGAGTGTTCTTAGCTAGTTTTGTGTCGAGGTACCCCCGATAAATATCGATAATCGAAAATATCAGGTTATAGAAGGAGTGGTCTGATTTTAATCAAATTTGATACACTCACAGACAAAGACATAAGAAACGGTATTCAGATGTTTCAAGGTTGCAGTTCTTACAATAGTGCAGAAAATTTTATATCGATACCAGAAAATCAAAATTTTACTTACATCCATTCATTTTTCTTCAGTCTACGGTCTTGCTTGAAATAGAAACAACTATTACTTTTTAGTCTTTCGTGCCAATGTCCAAAGAGTCTGAGCTCCAGGACTATGGATTATTTTTAAAGCTTTCATTACACCCGAGCAACGCCGGGTTATACTGCTAGCAAGTTATAGTTTAGAACATGTACAAATTATAATTTACTACAATTATAATTTACTACAATACTACAATCGAAAAACAATGTCTCATCGGTAATTAACAATGAGGGTACCCTCATTATTAACCACCTAATGAAACATTGTTTTTTCGATGTCGAAAAAAATGTCCACTTTTGTAGTAAATTATAATTTGTACATGTTACAAATTATAAGTCATAATAAATATATGTTGCTCTATTTCTATAGTGAGCACTTTTTTAAATGAATGTTTTGAATGTTGTTAATACTTTCTTCGTCCTTTATTCACTTGGAGACAGACAGACAGACAGATAGTTAGATAGATAGATAAACAACACTCTTTATTATAATGGAGAGGGTAACTGTCTCCGCCAAATTTATATCATGATGTCTTCCTTGTTCATGCCCATTATTTCAGGAATCATGTTTAGGTTACTTAATATAAAAGTTGTCTCTTTCGATCACGCTAGCCACCAGACACATTGTTCACGTCATCTCGTTTTACTTTCTTACACAAAACAGTACTTAATTAAGAGCAAACAACGCTTCAAGTAAAACTATTTAGAAAGTTCAAATATATTCTTTTTAATTCTTGCACACCATCCTCAATTCTAAAGCTAACTCTGTATAAGTAGAAATCTTTAAACTGAAATAGTCATCACCTGCGACTAAAAGAAATGATTGTAACAGACATAGTGGCTTTAGTTTATATGCTATTTTTCAGTGAAGCTTAGGACATTTAAATGAGGTAAAATTAACAATTTTTGAAACTTAAATATTAGGATTTTAAATACGTTTTTGCTGTTTTCCAGCAGATGCTGTTCCTAGAACTGCGTGCTAGTAATTTCAGATGCTAATGCATCTCCTTTTTTTTTTAACCAACACTTATACTGTAAGCTTATTCAATGAATTCCGAATGTTTCCTTATAAAGAAACTGCGATTATCCTTAACAAAACAGAGGGCCAGAGACTAATACTTACTCCGATCCTATTCAGAGCGTATATATAATAAGATGTAAGAATCATGGTTGAAATAAGGATAATCCATGTGCCTATGGTCCGGATCACATATACCATGGTCTTTTGAACAACAGTAGATGTTTATTCGTTATTTCCTGTGTAGAATTCGACTTCCGGCTCTTTCTAAAGTCTACTTCAACTTTATACTTCTGCTGTCTTCGCCCAAACGCTGAAATTGTTTTTACTATTTATTTACTGAATAGTAGTAGATAGGTTCGCCTATTTTTTTTATAATCATTTCACCCCGAGCAAGGCATTTCACTGCCACTATTGCGCAGGGTGTTACATAGAGGGGAAAGTGGTGAGAAAGGACGATTAGATATAGGAAAAGTCAGAAGGTTGGGTAGATGGTGAAAGTGTTAGGAGAATAGGTGCAAGTTAGTGTGATAGGAGGTGTCTATTGACCTTACATTTAAACTCCTGGTGATTGTAGCTGTCGAGAAAGCAGACATGTGGAAGGGAAAGCCACAGGCGGGAAGCGCTAGAAAAGAAGGTGTTGGAGGAGAAATTACGGTTACATTTTATCTGTTTTAGTGTAAAAGGGTGGGACCTAGTTGCTAATCTAGTATCTCGTGTAAATTCGTACCTAGGCGGCACCAATGATCTAAGTTCATCGGAGCAGAAGCCGTGAAAGTATTTGTAGAAGAGGCACAGGGGAGCCACATCACGCCGGTGAGAGAGTGGTTGCAGCCGGTCTGCCAAGTCAGTATCGATCATGTTAGAGATTCTCCGTTGTATTTTGCCAAGAAGCCCAAGGAGAGTAGCAGGGGCACCCGACCAGATGTGGCAGCAGTATTCAATGCACGGGCGGGTGGTAGATTAATATATGTGCAGGATAGATTCAGATGGGAAAAACTTCTGGGCCCTGCAGAGAGAACCGACTTTCATAGCGGCGGATTCGATATAGTCATTCCATTTGAGGTCCGCTGAGAGTGTAAGACCAAGGAAGCGTAGTGTTTTACTCTCTGGGAAGCAAGCCTGTTCCATGCTAATTGGAGGTAGATGCGATTGTCTATGGTGGTTAGTTGATAGCAGCTTCGCTTTAGAAGCATTGAAATTTAAGAGACATTTCCTAACCCAGTCCACTACGGATTGGAGGTCCTTTTCAAGCTCGGCAGTGAGAGTACTACAATCATGCTTGAAATTCCGTTTATGTCATTTGGCCAGTGAGTAAACGACTTTGTTTATCATAACGTTAAACACGTCAGATTTCGTGCCAAAGAAAATGTATTTGCGGGGAACTTTAGTCCACTAGTGTTATGGGGAAACACACCTATTCCTCAGATAATGGATCCTCCCTCCTATATTAACAAGAATTAACAGGAATTTAACGGGAGAAGTTCTTAGAAGTGTGGACGTGGATAAAATGGTAAGTAAAAATGTGGTATTATGGTGTAAGTTTTCTTGTCGACGAAAGTGAATAGCTAAGTTAAATTAGGACAAAGGGTGACCACCTTCCCCCAGCCCCGTTTTAGGCCTTGTGCCATATTTGTACTTATGTACAATAAATATTGAAGTTCTCAGAAGTTCTTGAGAATTTCTTTAGAAAGTCATAGGATTTTTTTTAGTTCAATAGAACTACTAGGCAGTTGATATAGTCGGCAGTCAGCCGAATACTAAGGAGTCAGTTTTCAGTGGAAGATTACCAAGTTCCTAACATTTTGGGTGCGTTAAGTCGATGAGCAACCGACATAGCACGATTATAACCTTCAGTGCAAAAACTATTCTACAACAATTATTTTATTCAAAAATGTTCTGCAGAACTCTTGTTGAGAATTAGGCGGTCATGCTTTGTCGGAAGCAATATGTAAAGATTGATTTTGACACTTTAAAAATAATGATATTTTGATATTGAGGATAAAGAAGGCTGTGGTGCACCGAAAACGTTTGATGACGAAGAATTCGAGGCATTTCTTTCTGGAGACGAATGTCAAGCGCAAGCTGAATTTGCAGAATCATTTGGAGTTGATCACACAACAGTTTCGAAACGTTGAAAGCATTAGGAATGATTCAAAAGCAAGGAGATTGAGTGCTGCGCGAGTTGAAACTGAAAGATGTCGAACAGCGTCTTGTCACGTGTGAACAGCGTCTTGTCACGTGTGAACAGCTGCCTCAATGGCAGGAAAGGATTTTTTTTTTTTGGATCGTATCGTGACCGGCGATGAAAAGTGGATACACTACGATAACCCTAAGCGTAGAAGATCGTGGGGTACGCCCGGCCATGCATCGACATCGGTCACAAAGCCGAATATACATGGTTCGAAGCTTCTACTCTGCATTTGGCAGGATCGGTTGGGTGTAAGTGATTATGATCTGCTCAAACAGATCGAAACTCTCACTGGAGATCGCTATCAACTACAATTAATGCTTTGAGTAAAAAAGGGCTGCTATACGAGCAGAGACATGATAAAATAATTTTGCAAAGGCACGATAAAATGATTTTACTTGTCAACATATTGCAAAACGGGTGAAGACCTACTTGGAAACGCTTAAACGGGAAGTCTTAACTTACTCGCCTTATTTACCAGACATTGCTCCTTCCGATTATCACTTATTCTGATCGATGACACATAACCTGGATGAGCAGCACTTTCGTTCTTATGATTATGCCAAAAGACAGGTACACTTGTGGTTAAGCTCAAAAGACGTGTCATTTTTCCGACGAGGAATTCAAATGCTGCCAGAAAGATGAGAAAGAGTAGTGACTAACAATTGAATATACTTTCAGTGACATGTTTCCTATTAACATTTCAAAATAAAATATTCAGTCAGTCAAGGGCCATACATGATACACGCTTGAGCGATCATGTGTCGAAAGAGCCATGACTGAGTGGGCAGAATATTATTCGGAAGTAGATTGGCATTACTTTCTACGGTAGACTAGTTACAGACTAAGGCTATGGAACACCATCTGTCCTGTTATTTAATCCATAACTGGAGGGAAGAAACAGATTACTACCTTTGCTAAGGGTATTTGCGTGTAAGTGAATGCAAGGAATTCAGCTGGAATTTGAACTCGGCCAAATAAAATATTACCTTCATGAAAAATCAACGAGAACTTATTTAATGTTTTGATACATTAAAAATTAAATACACGTTAATAACATTCTGTGCTATTTCTGTTTCATTTTAACGATAGCCTCTTCTGATACTCGAATTTAAAAGCAAGTAAAAACTCTTGATTTTTTAGATAAGAAGCAAGAGCAGCGAATGATAGATACATAGATTTACAAATTAAAGATTATGGATCTATATAAACTGTTATATATTTGCTTGTAATTTACTACATATCGGAATTTGACAGAGAGAAAAAAATCAGTAAGAATTTCAGTTCAAACTCACTTTTGAGAAGGATACTTTTCATCAATATCGTTTTGGAAATAGGCCATTAATATTGGTAATAAATATGTTGTTAATATTGTGAATAGATATGTTATTAATATTGTGAATAAATATGTTGTTATTATTGTGAATAAATGTGTTATTAATATTGTAAATAAATATGTTATTAATATCGTGAATAAACAGGCCATTAAACGTCAGTACAGCACGAAGTTTTTATGATCTGACGATTCATTGAATTTTTTCAATGTTTCATCCTTTCTTACTACAAGCAATAAATCAATTTATTTCAGACGGTTCATAATTATCTATCAGTCTGTCTCAGCCCGTTCATATATATCTAGCAAACTAAATAAGTCTGCCCATCTCCATCTTTCTCTATCTCTCTCTCTCTCTCTCTCTATATATATATATATATATATATATATATATATAAGTTTCATTTAAAAAGACTGCTGCGGTTAGGTAATTTATTTAATGTTTCATCTGTTCTTACAATTGTTTTATTTGAAAATTTTATTTTAGTTTTAATTGAAAGCTAAACGATTAAATTTACTATTTCCAGTAAGCAAAATACCCTGGTTTATTTCGAACAGAAATTATTTTGATTCGAATATGAAAGTTTGAGATTTTCTTTCATTTTTTAATTTTGCTGCCATTTTTGAGAGATCGACACATTTGTAAACAAAAGTTAATTCTCGGTTTTAAAAATCTTGCAAAAAAATATACTAATTTTTGTTAATTTTGGAAAAATAGCAAACTGAAATTAAAATTAATCTGATTTGATACACATGTTTACGGCATAGATTTAAGGAAAAAGGTATTTCTTAGTCACGGAGATAAGATATTTATGAAGTGTAAATTGACGAGTTGACAGCCTATTTGTTATCAGGCTGTCAAATCGTTAATTACGGTTCACCTGAATTGACATAATTTGATGACTGAATATAACCATTTTTAAGAGGAACAATTCTTGAAACACGTGAACTTTGAATGATATCTACCTAGAAATTTAAGAGAACTAATATTTTTAGCAATCTAATATTTTATTGAATTTTAGTTTCATTAGCTTACGTCTGAATATAGTTTCTGAAGAAATTAATTTTCTTTTAAAATAATGTAAAAATTTCTTAAATTAATTTAAATATTTGATAGCTTTAAATTTAATGAATACTGAGGTAACTTAGTAATTCCTGAAATGTTATGGTATTTTATTTATTATTAATATATAAAAATTCATGAAATGTTATGGTTTAGCATTGATTTAATTTTTTAATAATTTATTTTTATTTTATTTTTTATTAATACGAATTATTCGCATGGTTGTTATGATAAGTTAAATGTATTGAATTTTTATAGTACTTTCAATTTTATTAATACTTACACAAATGTTTACAGTTTTTTTTTTATTTAATTCAAGCAAGTACAAAAATTTAAATACCCAGGAGATGGAAAGTGCGACACAGAGATCCGAAGGCGAATTGGCATGGCAATGGACGCATTCCAGAAGGTAAGTAAAATATTAACACAGGAAAATTTCACTAGAAATAAAGAAAAAAGTGCTGGATTGCTATGTGATATCAGTTCTTCAATACGGCAGCGAATGCTGGACAATATCATCGAAAATGAGGACAAAACTTGAAGCAGCGGAAATGTGGTTCTACAGAAGGATGCTGCGGATATCGTGGACTGAGCATGCAAGCAATGATGAGGTGTTGGAAAGAATGGCAACAAAAAAGAAATTAATACTGAGCATCAGGAAGAAGCAATTGAAGTTCCTGGGACACGCAATAAGGAAGGAGAGCTTAGAGAACCTGATACTGACTGACCAGATAGAAGGAAAAAGAGACAGAGGAAGGCAGCGGATAACATTTGCAGGGCTTGATCAGGTGAATGACGGAACAGGGGTTGCGAGGTGTAACAGGAGAGAACATACTAAAAGCCACAAGGGATAGGGAGATGTGGAGAACCATGATTGCCTACGTCCTGAAGGGACACGGCACATAGAAGAAGAAGAAGCCAATACCATAAACATATGAAAAACATTGCGGTTTTCTGTGGTTTCTATGTACGGGAAATAATCCAAAACACTTGTTATCTTTTAAAATCAATATGTCCCCTACGGAACATCGTACTTAATAAAAGTGAACATTTTTGCACACAAAAAAATTTTGAATTATTTTAAAAATATCAAGGCAAAACGATTTTTATTAAACTTTTCAATTTTCGATAGGCAATATAATCATCAATTCTTAACGCAAAAAATCTAACGGATACAAATCTTGAAGATATTAAAAAATATTTTTGAAATTTTATAAATTATTATAATAACAAAAATAAATTCTTTTAAAATTTTATTAGTAATCGGAATTTTTTTTTCTTCAGACTATAATGTCCTTTATTTTTATTATTTATTCAAGCAATTAAAAGGTTATCAAATTAAATAATATCAGTGTTTTATTGCTTTTTTATTTTCCTTTTCGGAACAGATTTTCGAATACAGAGACAAAATTTAAAAAAAAGAATTTATATTCCCTAATGAGTTTTGCGTTTAACTAATAAAATTATAGACAGGTACAAATTGAAATTTATTAAAATGTCATGAATTTACGTGGAGTGGGGGTAACAGAGTTAAAAAAAAACAATATTTTTACCAAGATCTTTAAAAATAACTACTTTAGAAAAGAATATCATTCATTTGTAAATGAGTACTGAAAGTTTAATTAAAATTCGACAGTTATTTGATTTTTGCGAGAATTTCCAAATTAATGTGTTTGTCACCGGGAAAAAAGTGGGTGATGTTATCATTACGTTTTCTATTGTAAAAAAGACGTAAACCTTTTGGTTACGCGCTAACTCGAATCGAAACAAGATTTTCTGCCAAGATTTCGAAAAAGAGAAGAAATTCAAAAATCTTAAAAAATAATTAAAAATTACTTTGATCTTTCCTCTTAATAATAATATAAACATTTTGATAGGGAAAGTTAGTTTTTATTAATTTTGGGGCTTGTTTTATTCATGATATGCTCATTTTTTAACGATTTCATGGAGGTACCTAGTTTACACGGTTGATATTATTGAGTGTTGACCTTTACTTTATTTAATAATAATGCCTCGTCTATGTAATAATTATATCTCTAGACGCATACATAAAACAATTCATAAATCTTAAATTTAATTCTAATTTATTTATCTTAATGTAATCTTAATCTATTTATATTATAATCTTTATAAATTAAAAAATAGTACGATTCGAATTTTCAGATTTAACTTCCACGATATCAATTGAATTTAAATGCAAACATCTTCAACTTGAAATATGCATTTGATAATTGTGTAGTGCATGAAACTTAGTTGTGCTACGGACCTAGCATAATATATGTATTTATTAACATATAATTAGTAGCTCTGTTTATGCTACATTGAGAACTGTTTTATTAACACCTGAGTAATATTATATGTATACACATATGTATATTTATTAATTAACGTATTTTTATATATAAATGAATAAAAAAAGTTGTTCAATATTTAGATGTAGAATTTAATCTACAGACTGCTAATGTCTCCTCATATATGAAAACAAATGCAACTTGAAAGTATGTAAACAATAGATCTAAGCATCCCACTATCAAACAAATTTTTAAAAGCATAGAACACAGATTATCAAAAGATTCCTCTCAAAATCATCGATGAAAGGAAAAAAGATTATAAAAGGGCCTTAAATGAAAGTAGCCATAAAAACAAATTAGTAAACAAACCTCAGGTAAACAGACAAATAAAAAATAATACTAGAAATCGAAATATTTCTTGGTCCAACCGTTTAATTTTGAATTAAATCCCAAAATAAGGCAAATATTTTTTAAATTTATTAATAAACACTTCCTTAAAAACTTAGATTTACATAAAATATTCAATAGAAATACAGTTAAATTAAGTTATAGTTGTACAAGCAATTTAGGAAATTAGATAAATAAACAAAATGGCGGAAACTGAAAAAATAAGGTGCAACAAAATATTGTTAATAAAGAATGTAACTGTAGAGACAAAAATAAATGCTTACTTGACGGACTAAACTAAAGGGGTTATTAATAGAGTAGAGGTACATGATACAGATGAACAAAGAAAACTCAACTCATACTTAAGATTTACAAAAAAAAATTCTTCAAAACAGTTTAATCACTAATCTACATTCAAACTAGAGAACCTTAAAAATTGTACCAAACTGGTTAACCATGTGTAGAAATAAAAAGAAAAAAACGGCACTGACCCTTATATAACATAGAGCATAACAAAATAAAAAGCCAAACCTTACAACAGCGGTGATGTCTGCAGACTGTGCTAAGAAAACAGGTTAGACATAATATAATTTTCAGAAAAAAAAAACATGACTAAATAAAAGATCCGAAGTGATCTCCGAATGTAATCACACCAGAAAATATACTTTAGGGTTCTACAAATCAATATGAAAGCGTTTAATATTCTTAAAAACTCGTCCCTAATTTTGAAAATTGCAGTTATTTTAAACTTCCAGTCAAGCGTTCCTAAACAATCCGTGTTGTACATTTAAAAGAGCTTTAACATCAGTTATTATAAATCGGCTGAAAAAAGATAGAAACCAAGGTTACATAAATATCTGCTATCCAACTGAAAAATATTCAGAAGCTCTACATTATATCTGTATTGAGTACTTTTTCATACAGCTGTATATTTGTCTAAATTAATTATAACAAAAAACTGGGTAACAATAATTACACACACACACACACACACATATATATATATATATATATATATATATATATATATATATATATATATGTGTGTGTGTGTGTGTGTGTGTGTGTGAAGCGATGTCAACGCGCGGACAGTTGTCGATTTCTTGTACGTACATATGTACGTATGATGGGTTCTGTGTGAAAATATGAGAGGTAAGAATTGCTATTATTTTATTTAAGTCTGTAGTGTTATGTTTTTATTTTAAAGTCGGTTATTAGCTTGTTTTTTATTTTTGTGGTTGCGTATATTTAAATGGTAGAAATTCTAATTTGTAATGCTTTTTAGTGGTTTATGTGTGGTGTATTAATTTTACTACGGCAGAGATGAGTAATTTACGTTAATGATGATTGCGGACTAATAATGTGATAGTAATATTTGATAATAATAACGGTCGTGGTAGTAAATATTTATTGTGCATCGTTAGTAGTGATTAGTAATGGTGGTGTGATGATAATAACAATAAATGCAATTATTATGGTAGTAGATTGAACTAGAGAATAGTTGATAGGATTATGGTATCAGCGGTTCCTTTTTTTATCCGTTTGTATAAATTGTGATAATAGGTATTTATTTTCATGTCTGCATTTGGAAATTACTTCTGGTCTTGTGTTTAGTAAGATCTGTTGTGGGGTATGAGATATAATTGCTACTTTTTCATATAGGTAAAGTAGGTATTTTTTTTGTAATGTTGTTGTTGTAGGCAGGTGCTTTTTTCAGTATTTTCCAGCTTATTGTCGGTGAAATATTTCTGTCTTTTAGACGCCATACATATGTGGATAGTGTAGTGCAGTTTAACTATTTTCTGTTGGAGAATGAAAGATTGTGGTTGTTTTCTCTTTTCTTAAATGGTCCCTCAGTGGCACCGACGTAGTACATTATGTTGTTTGCACTTACCTTGGCTTTATATACTATGTTTGTTTGCTGGCAATTTCTCTGGGGTGGACAGGTAGTTCCGTTTTTGCAGTTGCATTGAGCTTCTTCGGTTGCATTATTGTAGGTTGTTAATTTGTTTATGTGCGCAACGGCACACATATATATATATGCCAAGCCCCGCACGATTCGCATATATATGTTTATGCAAGCCTCAGTGAGCAAATGCGCGCGTGTGTGTGTCCTTGCGCGTGTTAATGGGTGTACAAATGTATATATATATATATATGTCTGCGTCTGTCATGACGACAGATCTTCCCCCACTTCCACAAAAATACGAATATACGCAACCCTACATGTAACCAATTTTTTTAAAAATTGGTCAGTTTGCCTGACGATCGCATGAGCGTGAAACCCAGGGTTACAAACTCACACCTATCTATATGAATATATATATATATATATAATCATCCAGAGACAGATCTGTTTCGCTGTATCACAGCTCATCAGTACGGTTAGACTCCGATTGCTTTTTAACCCAGGACTGAAACCCGACCGAATTGGCGTCAGTCGGCGATTCTACCTCTGGGCTATGGGCGTTCGATGGAAAAAGACATACTTTTTAGCGCATATATTATTATTATACGCGTAATTTTTGGTCATAATAAGTTTAGACAAGTGCACATTTGTTTTAAAAAGTGTTCAATACAATTATATTGTAGAACATTTGAATATTTTTCATTTGCGAGTTAGTACGTGACTTAGGTTTCTACCATGAGTGGTGTTTTCAGGAGATTTGCAATAACTGATTTTACCGTTATCTTTTTTTTTATTTAAGAACGCTCACGTAAGGGTGTTTATTTTTTGAACGCTCACATGGCAGGGGATTTTTGAACGCGCAATTTTTAAACTTACAAGCAATTATGGCGTTTTAATCCGTGGTTATATGAACCTAAGAGGTATTTTTTAGTATGGTTACACTTAGTCATAATTTCTTTTCTTTCATTCAACAGTTTGCTTTTGTTTGGTAATAGCATAATCTCTAACTTTTTTCCTCGTAAACTGAATTTTGAAGGCTAAATAAATCCTCTGAGTAAATGGTATCATGGCTGAGACTAAAAACTACAATTATACCTAGTTAGAGCCAAACCCGAAGCAAAAACTAAAATAAAAGAGCTGAAAAAAATACAGACATACAGGCAGATAAGCAGACACACACACAAACATCTTGCCTTTTATATATATATATATATATATATATATATATATATATATATATATATATATATATATATATAATCGATTTTCTGTACTATAGTAAGAACTGCAACCTTGAAACTTCTGAACATCGTTTCTTATATCTTTTTCTATGAGTGCATCAAATTTGATTAAAATCGGACTATTCATTCTATAACCCGATTTTTTCAATTATCAATTTTTGATATTTATCGGCGGTACCGCGACACAAAATCTAGCTAAGAACACTCGCAGACGCTTATAGTACAACTGTATAAATTTTCAAGAAAATCGGTTCAGCAGTTTGGGAGTCTATAGGTAACGGACACACACACAGACACACACACACACATACACACACAGACAAAGTTCCATTTATAAATAAGTTTAGATTTGGTTGTATGTTAATTATTACCTAAGTATCTGTGTATCACCTACACATAATTACGGGCTGTAGCATTTTCTCCAATCTTCTTTGTACATTAATCTCATTCTTTTTTCTTTTTAGTACTGCTCAATATGAAATTTCCTGATGGTGATCCGTCTCAGCCGAAGCCTTCTGATAATACCACAAACGATGGGTATATTTATCTGCATGTAAAACAGAGAATGACAACTTTTGATCATCCATTCTCGAGCTAAATTTATGTAACTTATATATGTACTATTCAATGTATAATCCTGCCTTCTTACATCAAATGCAAAAGTTGTTTTTCTCTGCTTCGATCACAATGTGTCCCAGAAAAAAACGGTAATCGAATTTTTGATAATGTATAATACACGCCTACTTAAATATATTATGTTCCTTAAGACCAAATCCTGAATGACTGCAAACCTGACAGTTTATACCGTACAAATTTGATCGATCGATAGATAGATAGATAGATAGACAGATAGATAGATAGATAGATAGATAGATAGATAGATAGATAGATTATTTCTTCTTCTATTCGTATTATGTAATAGGTTTCGGCTATGCGAGAATGACTTTTGCAAATTTTTCCAGCACTCAGTGAAGGTAGAATTTCATTTGTGTATCACGCTTTTTCGCCACACTGCTAGCAGGAATTCTCTGGAAATTTGAGGAACCTGTATAATAAAACAATTTCTACTGTGTTCTAACACACACACACACACACACACACACACACGCACGTAGAAAACAAAATAAAATGTCAGAGAAAATGGAATCTACCTTTAGCGCCCTGAGTATCAAGTTAATCCATTCAGCAATACCTTACTGCGTACCTTTTCAGGACGGAATTCTACCAGTAGCTCGAAATAACACGAAATAAGGAAGAGCTTATCCCATGACAAATTCATGAATATTTTCTCTGCTAGCTTTTTTAAAAACTGTTATATATATATATATATATATATATATACTAATCATATCACACCGAGCAAGGCAGTAACGCCACTGATGTGCAGGGGTTACGCAAGAGTGAAAAGATTTGGAAAAGAGAAAGCCGGAAACCACATCCTAAACAGGGAACAAGGGATGAGCCTCTTAACCTGTAAAATAGACGTGGGTGGAGTGTGAACCGGGCGATAGTTTAGTCTATGTTTATATTCAATTTGGTGTATTTATGGGATATAAAACTATGATGATTAAATTTTAAATCATAATTCGTCTTCTTCAAATATTCTAAATTCTTCACAGAGTATTTCTATAATTAGACGTTATGATGTGTTAAACATTTATTGTTATAGGATATTCGCGAATACTTATTGTCTAGTTTTAAAATCATTTACCAGGAATCTTTCAACATTTACTACAGAGTTATTCAGAATTTAATTTATTTTAATTCAAAATATAATTACAATTATTCAAAATCTTTGAACCATAGTTCAAGACATTTGTGCGTTAGATTAACAACAAACGTTTTATAGAAAGCTATAATTACCATTTTGGCATATTTATTTTCTGTTAATGGGAAAAACGCTCGAAGTTATGACAACAAAATATCGGCTTACAGACGAAGGAAATAAAATTAGAGAGTGAATATCTTTGGGGAATCAGTGAAAATCGAGTCGAGGTTAATAATCAGAGATGAAAGATTTTTATTTTATAAGATATGCCATGTGGATATCACCATTTAACAAATGTTATCTAAAGTTATATATATATATATAGTCATCCGAAGACAGATATGTTTCGCTGTATCACAGCCCATCAGCGTGGTTAGACATCCGATTGCTTTTTTTTTTTTAGCCAGGATTGAAGCCCGACCGAATTGACATCAGTCGGCGATTCTGCCTCTAAACTATGGGTGCTCGGTAGAACAAGGAAGATTTTTAGCGTTTTATGTACAATTTACACACGCCACTAGCTGAGAGTGTTCTAATTCATTACTGAATGAATGATGCGTCTATATACATACATACATACAGATATATATTTTGAATAGGGATACGTATATATATATATATATATATATATATATATATATATACGTATCCCTATTCAAAATTGATTAATTTAATACTGTTATTCTAACTTACACTCACACATACATATATATATATATATCATATTATCGAGAACTGATTAGTGTGTAGTTAAGATAGTATGGTCTTTATTCGAAATAGGAATACTTTCATTTAATGTGATTGACTTTTTATATCTTTCTAGATTCTTCCATTCTTTGCGTTAAATTATGAGAGTAATAGTAGCGTAGTAGACAAAAGAACTGGCATATTGAGTTCAAATCTTACCCTAGGCTGTTACATTTTTTTTATCACAAATAACTTTAGTATGAGTAACTTTATACCGATAAATAGAAACAGGGTAGAATGGGTTCTCTTGTATTGATTTGAAACCAGTCTAGAAACGGATAATCAGTAAGATTACTGCCATACCTTGATACTCGGTGGGCGATCATGTCTGGAAAGAAACATGACTGACTTGGCAGAAGATTTTTCCACTGAAGTTTGCCATTAACTTTCTGCGATAGACTGGTTGTCAATAAAGGCTATAGAATTCAATCTTTCCTGCTATTTAAACACATTGCTAGATAGAGAAGCGACGGACTTGTCCCTTTCCCATTGGTGTTTGCCCGTATGTAAATACAACGAATTCAACTGTATTTTGAACTTGGCTTTCCGATTTCTTGTTCTGAGCAGATATCTACTGCACCAGAACACACATCTTTAGACAATACTGAAACCAAAAACATTCAGGCATAGGGCTAAAGTCTCAACCCCGTAAAACAAAAATGAAACTACATGAAATTCTTTTAAAATTTCATCAATTTTATTTCTTTTTGCATTTATACGCTCCTCTCTATCAAGTATATCATTTTTTACTGGAAATATCCCGTCATATAGACACCAAAGTCGTTAAGCATACTTCGTATATTTCAATCATATTATTAGTTGTTGCATGTTTGATCAACTGAGCATTTCATACTTTTTTATGTTCTTGCTAAACTATTCTTTGTGTGCAAGAGTTTTGTTTTCTTTGAATGAGTTAGGCTCATGTCAGATAAGAGGTAGGAATTGCAAGAAAAGAAGCTGTTAAAGTAGAAGTAGTAGCTGCCTTTAGTTGTTTTAAAAGGACGAGACCTTGTTGCCAGTCTGATTTCTCGAGTAAGTTCTTGTAGAAGAGGTACCAGTGAGGTAAACTTGTTGAAGCAGAAGCCATGAAAATATTTGTAGAAGAGACCACGGGGAGCCATATTCAGTCAGTGAGAAAATGGCTGCCAGGTTGGGGTCGATTACATTGCAAATTCTCTTCTGGATCCTGTCGAGGGCTCCGAGATGAATAGCACATGTGCTCGACCAGATATTACATCAGTATTCAGTGCATGGGCAAATGGTTGATTTGTATATGTGCAAGATGGACTCAGGCAAGAAAAAAATTTCCTGGTCCGACACAGTGACCCAACCTTCCTAGCAGCTAATGATTCAATGTAATTGTTCCACTTGGTTTTGGAAGATAATGAGGAAGCACAGTGTATTGCATTCAGAGAGATTAGCTTGATCCATGCTGATGGAGGTGCAGGAGGGACTGTCTGTAGAGGTTGACAGATAGCAGCTTTGTTTTGGAAGCATTAAAGTCTATGAGCCATTTCTTACCCCATTCACTACAGATTGGAGGTTCTTCTCAAGATCAGCAGTGAGGTTATCTTTGTCCACCATGGCAAATTTCTTACTGAGGCAGAAGTAAATGGTGGTATTTTCAGTGTAAATGCCTACTTGGGATTTAATCACATCAGGGTGTCAGATATGATTGCAACACTTTTCCCACTCCTTTTATAGACAGAAGTACACAAATGCACGCAGTCATTTTTTTCCAAGCTAAGTTTTGTTTTCTTTGAAAGAGTTAGGCTCACGTCGGAATAAGAGGTATCAAATTCACAGGATTAAACGATTTACGAAATTTATCGACAAAAGCCTTTACTTGGGGAAGTATATCATGAATAAATCAATTAGAAATTGAAATAAACACATTTCGACTTTAAATAAAATACGTTTTTGTTATGACTGATAGAGCCATAGAAAGATAATACGGACTCGGATATAAGGTTGAATATTATATTTTCGGAAAATGTAGTACAAAGATAAACGTGGAGTGAAGAATATTTTCTCTCGCAGGCGTCCTGACTCACTCATTCACTTATTCTGTGGCTACTACTCAGTGACTATATTCACTAGCCTCCCCACACAAGGCCGGATGTGACACATGGTCATTTTAAAGTGGGAGTTCCCGGCCATATAGCCGGGCCAAAAATATGTCTGTCTATTTTTACCGAGTCGTGGTTCTGCCCTCCGGCGGAACCACGACTGGGTTTGTGCTCTCTGCTCGGAAGCAGAGAGCGCCCTCTACCGAAGGCAGAGTGCTGACAGTGTTAACAGCAGCAGAGGCAAGTCTGCTACGCAGTGACCCCCTACTCAGAGTTGGTAGTAATATCATAAAGGTGTGGACTAGTCCATTTGTAGGTAGGTCCCCACAATAGTTTTTATTGAGAAAGACTTTTTAACCTGAAAAATTAAGCCTGTTTTGAATAATAACCTGTATATATATATTTTTTTACAAAGTTTTACCCATTGAAGGAGCCATTCAAGTAGAAGGGAGACTGATAAAATGATGAATGAATTTTGATAGAGCGCGTAAATTTATTTAAAATTTGTCAGTGCGGAAAAGTAAGGACTGAGTAGCTTCCAGCCAAGATATGGCAGCAATATTCCATATTGGGTTAAATCTGATTCTTGTATAGTTAAAAAAGGACAGAAAGAACCAGGTACTTCTTAAATGAGAAAGATATATTTAGTACCGGGTTTTATATGTAAGTCGCTCTTTAGATCTGGAGTAAACCTGGCAATCTTATCTTCTTATAATTTTGCTTGTTCCTCCCTTACTTCCTTGGTACGTCCGTACTTTACACACTCACAAAAATTCATAAATTTTAGAACATTCAGTTTTGATTGGGAGGAAAGACGGAAAATCGATAGAGATATGGTTTGATTTCAGTGAATAAAGAAATGAAGAAACGTTCCTACCAATACCTCATAGATAATGGACTGTTCCGTTTTTGATTGCGTAGAAAGACGGAAAAGACATATCAGAGACTCTACTTGATTTCGGTGAATGGAAGAATGAAAGAAAAAAGAAAGAAATTCCTTACGAATACCACGTAAATAATGAACTATTCCGTTCCGATCACGAGGAAAAATGGAAAAGACATATCAGAGACGCTATTTGGTTAAAAAGAAAGAAAGAAGAAAAAAAGAAAGAAAGAAAGAAAACAAAATTCAAGCAAAAAAGCCGCTAAATTTTCGCCGGTATGACTAGTTGTTTCTAAATCTGTAAAAAATATATTGACATTTGCTTTTGATAACCACCATAATTACTGTCATAGAAAAATTCTACCAATTATTAAAATAAAAATCAAACAATATTTATAGTAATATACGAGATTTTTTCTTATTTATTCATATTGACTTTAAGGTAGGCATTAACTTTAAGTTGGAAGACCTGATAAACAAACTTTTTAAAAGTGCAGGCGTATATAGAATAGAACCCCAGAGTGAGGCATCCAACTAACTGTGAACTATAACAAGCAACATGTGAGGACACCATGCACGGCAAAGCAATGAAAGGAATGCCTAGCGTGAAATATTCCGGAGCAACCCTGTCAAAAGATGGCACATGCAACACAGAATCCGCAGAGGGACCGCCATAGAGACAGCAGCGAAGACCATACTGGAAAGGATATGGAAGGGCAGCCTTAGTCTACAGGCCACGTTCCCAAGCTCGTACACGGCATAAAAGACTCTTCACGACCATCCTGAAAGGCACTATTGAATGCAGACCCAGCGTAGACGGCAAAGGAAAAGTTGACCTGATAACAAACAATGAGTGGACGGGCATGAAAATGCCGGAACTCAAGACAATAGATTATCTTGGTGAAGATTTTCTGTTTCTTCTGCTATTAGGTCACCCGGTGATTTAATCCGTTAAGCGACCGATGATGAAGATGATGACGATGACGATGAGTTTTCTAAGGACCGTATCATTTTGTTTTATGTAATCTGATAATTATTTGAGTGCTATTCTTTTTAACTTGGTTAGCAAGCAAATGAGATTTGCATCGGTGAAAAAGAATTCACTTTTTGTTACCCCGCCAGCAATGACATGCAATTAAGATACAATACTGTGCAAAAGCATTAGAAAAAGAACTCTTCTATCTTTTATGATGCATAATGACAGAAAAAAAAAACAATGTATCAAAATAATTTATTTGATTTACTCAACAAATGATTTAACAAAAAAAAATACTTGTTACAAAATAAATTCAATATTTAGTATAATAACCTTCTGCTTTGATCACAGAATTCATTCTGGCTGGCATTGACATCACAAGCTTCTTCAATGTATCTGATGGTATCTCCTGACAAGCAGCTTGTATTTGTTCCCAAATTGTGTCTTGTGAAGTAACATTAGATTTGTCAATTTTTTAAAGAAAAAAGTCAGTTATATCCAAGGATAATAGAATACTAAGTAGTTTCAAAATAACTTCAAAATTATATATAACTTCTTTTTAATACATTTCTTTTACACCTAGTTTTAAATAATCAGTATTTATTAACAATTTACATAGCTTTTCACCTTATATTTGAATTTCAGTGTAGTTTTTAGAAACATCATCCCTGTCCTAATACTTTTGCACACTATTGGTAGTGTGCAAAAGTGTTAGGATAGGGGTGATTTTAAACTTTATTTTGATGCCTTATAAAAGATAAAATAGTTTTTGTCCTAATACTTTTGCGCAGTACTGTATGTTCAGCGTAAACGCCGTGTTTCCAATAAAAGAATGTTTTTCTTCCACTATTTCTGTTTATCTAAGGATCAATTTGTGGCAGCCACCCTTATTATGTTTCCAGTAAATTTCTACTATCTTTTCTCTCTTTTGAGTATAAGTTTTGTCTTTCTGTTTCTATATCTATAACCCATTAGTGCTAAAATCTTTTCTCTTAATTTTTTACAAAAAATCTTTAATTTGTAAAACTTTATATTATGCTAAACACATGAAAAATGTCATCGCATTATTCTTAGGAAAAAATAAAATTTTTTAAGACCAAACTTATAGAGCATTTTATTTTTCAACAAAACTACTTTCATAAATCTTTTTTACTTTATAAGATACTTAGAACATTCAAATTTACAATATACAAATATCATTTAGGAATAAGAGCTACTTACCAAAAAAGATTTTGCTTGATTGATAGATGAAACTGAGTGTATCCATCTCCTCGAGATTTTCACTCTGTACTGAAAAGTGAGACATTAGCATTGCCAATATACATCAGACAGTAGGTGATGTATTTGAGAGACACTTCATTCTTGATGACTAACGAAAGATTTATCTGAAAACTGGATGAATTAATAAAATATGGCAAATTATCCTTCTGGTCTTGAAAAAAGACCGTGGGAACTAATGGGTTAAGAACTCATTGCTATTCACTTTTTTAGTTTATTGAATTCTCAGTATCCTTCTGTAAAACAACTTTTTTGCTGCCTTTAATTTTTATCTCATCGTCTAACATATAAGAGGATGGATTCCATATAGTAATCTATTACACTTTCTATTTTTTTCCTAAAGATTATTTCCGTTTTTCAGTAACATGTTTTACTTTTGGAATGCCTATTTTGCTAGCGCAACGCAGGTTCGAATCCCAGTGTCGCCTGTTAAAACATTATTAGAACTTTTAATGGTGCATAATGCTTTATATTGCTAATTCATATCTCGTATTTAGAGCCGTGGTTTTCGTTAATGACCATACTTTCTGTATTCTGGCAATTGACTGTTAGTCTTTTTGTTGCTTTTATTCTACCACGGAGGTGGCGTAATCGATAGCGGCTCAGACTGAGGAATCACTGAGCAGAGCTCGAATTCCATTCGGATTCGTTGCATTTACTTACGTTTTTAATACTTTTTGGAAATCTATGAATCCATCTCTTTTCCTCCATCTTATAGGTAAATAGCAGGATAGACTGGGTTCTATATAATTGCATAGCAGCCAGTCAGGGAGAAAGAAAACCTCTGAATTCAAACCAGCCTGGAAAGAGTTGGGATCCGTAAGGCTGTCGAACCCCCTAAAAGTACCATTTCAACTGCGGCTACAGAACACGTGATTCCCCAACGACTTGAATTACAGAATATCTGGAACCAGATGTAGTTTTACCACCATGTGTAGAAAGCTAATGTAGTTTCCTTCTCTAGGCGAATACCAACTCTGCATTTATGCTGCTCTCTGATATTATTCTAAACAGGAATATTGCATTGTTTGTATAGATGTCCTTAACAAAACCGCACTGTTCTTGTCCTATTTACGGTCTAATTCTGCTTAGCCCTCTATTCTCAGAATTTGTACTTTTAGTTTGGCTATGCGACTCATTAAACTAATTCA
This sequence comes from Ascarosepion bandense, assembly GCA_037127315.1. Lineage (NCBI taxonomy): Eukaryota > Metazoa > Mollusca > Cephalopoda > Sepiida > Sepiidae > Ascarosepion > Ascarosepion bandense. Next base: position 1,620,767 of record JBBBDQ010001045.1, read on the forward strand.
CTTACGCAGCTTGCATTCACTTGAATGTGGTTTCTTAGGTAATATTACGAAGATGTATTTAGTGTTATCCCTGGTTTTGTGACACAGGTTGTATATTTATTTTATTACGATATATATATATTTGTAAACGAGTTATTACGCCACCTAGGTTTCTACCATGTGGTGTTATCATGTTGTCGATTTCGATATCGTCTACTACTGAGAGAATTCCTGATACGATCACGCCAGTTTCTGCTCATTTTCTACAATGTTATTGTACTTTGTTATTTAGTATTTCTAGTCTTTCCAAGGTAGTCTTGTCTCTCACATCATGAAAAGGTTATTTGGGCTTTCCGCTCTACTTTTTGGGAATATTATTTATTTTCTTTTAACAATGATTATTTCTTTGATTTTAGGGACACAATTGGTTGGCACACGTTTCGTCCTGTTAATTATTTTATCTATTGATAGTAAACCGCTAATGTACGGAAGGATGTGTTTTCTCGCCGGATCTTTTCAACCTGTACTGCGAAGCAATTATGAGAGAAATGAAAGCCTTGCCAGGATTCGTCATTGGTGGTCATAATCTCAACAATATCCGATACGCGGATGACACGGTGCTGATAGCAGACACGGAAAGGAAAATGCAGGACCTTCTACAGAAGTTAGCAAAATAAAATGAAAAAAAATGGTTGAGCATAAAATTTTAAAAACTGAATGCCTGGTCATCATCAAAAAGAGGAGACCAATATGCCAACTCCAAGTTGGAGAATCTAAAATAAAACAATTAAAAAAATTCAAGTACTTGCGAAGTGTTTTGACAGAGGATGGAAAATGTGACACTGCGATCAAAAGACGCATTGGAATGGAGAAAGATGCATTTCAGAAGCTAACCAGATTATTAAGAGACAGGAAAATCTCATTAGAAACAAAGAAGAGTGTTGGATTGCTACGTGATATTTGACCTTCCTTATGGAAGTGAATTCTGGACGATCTCATCATAGAGGAAGGAGAGGCTTGAGGAAGCAGAAATGTGGTTTTACAGAAGGAATGCTGAGGATACCATGGACAGAGCACGTGTACAACGATGAGATGTTGGAAAGGATGCAAACGAGAAAAAAGCTGACACGAAATATAAGGAAGGTTCCTTGGACACGTAATGAGGAAGGAGGGCCCGGAGAACTTGATACTCACATATCGAATAAATGGAAGAAAAGCCAGGGGAAAGCGGCGCGAGACGTACTTGTTAGGTATGAGCAAATGGTTGATGAAGCGGGGTTTAGAAGAGATACCAAGAGAAGACCTACTGATAGCGACAAGAGACAGAGCTAAGTAGAAGTCCATGATTGCCTACGTCCTAAATTGACACGGCATATGAAGAAGAAGAAATAAAAATAAAATACATGACTGTGTAGCTAATCAGTAATGAGAATTGGGGGATTCATACCTAATCAAAATTTGATAAACAAATTAGAAATTATAATTTGGATATAAAGTGGGGGATCAATTCTCTATTATAACTAATATATAAACTGATGCCCCCATTTGTGACCATCACAGATTCTATCCATTTATATTCTAGATTTATGGGCGTGAACAAATGGATTGCAGAGCAGGGTGTGGGCGGAGTATCAAGAGAAATTCATGATCGCCTACGTCATAAAGGGACACGACACGTAAAGAAGAAGAAGTATTATCATATTGTACCTACTTACTCTATTTGTATTAAACATTGTACCTATATCTATGAACTGGATTAATCCATCCATTTTTAGTTTGTGTACATTTCTTTTTTTGTTTGATTTTTTTTTTTCTACTGTTTAGTGTTCGGTATTATTTTAAATTTTTTGGCATTGTTTGTAGTCGCTTTTTCATCATCTCTAAAAGTTTTATGTTATCTATTCATTCTTTTCTTGACATGTTTTCTTTAGGTTGATATCGTTTGCGGACGTCACTAGCGTTACTCCCACCATGCAATCTAAGTTTTGCTTTAGTTTGTTTTAGTTTTACTCTGATGTAGCATACTACTAAAAGATGGTCACTCCCGCAGTCAGCACTTGGTTATGTTACGTTTCTTAAACTTTTGTTGATATTTGCTTAATCAATCTGTTTTTCTACTCATTGACTTCTCCATATCCACAGGCATTTTTGGTGCCCAAGGAACCAAGGTATTGCTGATTACTTGATATTTTTATCTGAACCACTGAACACATCTTTCGCCACGGTTATTTGGGATCCTACTCCGAAGTTGCTGGCTATTTCGTTTTCTCATGATTTTCCTTCTTTGAAATCCAGATCTCTCGTGATGATAATATATTTTGGCGTTGTTGAAAAAAATTGTAAATTTTATCGTTTTCCTCATCCGTACATTCCGCTGTCGGTGCGTATACAAAGATACATGCTATGTTAAAAGGCTTCCTTTTTAGTTTAACTAACGGGTGCGGCAGTATACCAGAACATATTTCTTTATGTTATTACTCAATATTAACCATTCGCGCAATAATACATTGTTAATACTTAATCTATTTTATATTAAGGAAAGACTTTTTTTGCGACTACTCATCGGAGAATAAAAAGTGAGTGGGGAAGAGAAAGAGACTTTCAAGCTGAAGAAAACTCTTTTATAATTAATCCTTCGCCTTGTCGCTAATTGATGAAAGAGAACTACACCTGCATTGCACGTCCTCATCTTTCTCTTTTTTACGAATCAGGTCTTGCAATATGACACTAAAATACAACTGTCACCTGAGACTATATTACGTATTTGGTCTTTTCTTTTGTCACAAGGATTTCGCTCTTTAGGCAATATTCTAAACTCTAGCTTATCTTTATATATATAAACATAGTAATCCGCAGATAGATCTCTTTCGCTCTATCACAGCTCATCAGTACGGTTAGATAACCGATTACTTTTCGCCTGGATTGAAACCCGACCGAAGTGACATCATTCGGCGATTCTACCTCTGAGCTATCGGCGCTTGGTAGAATAAGGCAAACTTTTAGCGCGTGATATATAGTAGCTGAGAGTGTTCTAATTCATTACTGAATGAAGGATGCGTAGTAGCTATTGTTATTTCTGTCTACCATTCTTCCAGTTTGTTCAGTCAGGGTGTGTCATCCGCACACAGATCTGTTTCGCTGTATCACAGCTCATCATTTGGCGAGGATTGAAACCTGAGCTATGAGCGCTCTGTAGAAGGAAGACAGACTTATAGCGTGTATGTCGAATGATCATTTCAGCGAAATAAATTCGCGTCATCAGCAATCTTTTTTATTGTGGAAAAATTCGAGTGTGTCTTTGTGTGTGTGTGTGTGTGTGTGTGTCTGTGTGTGTGTGTGTGTGTGTGTGTGTGAAGACTCCTGATGTCCACTTCAGGGAGAAATAAAAGGAACAGGATATTCGTAGCAATAAGCAAAAGTAAAAAAAATTAACGGGGAAAAACACAGAAAGAAAAGGAAATAAATAAATAAATAAGTGGAAGAGGAAGTGAAAAAAAGGTTATTTTAGAATGTAGTCTTACCGAAATGCTGTTTCAGAAGATGAAAGAGGAAATGGAAGCCTTAGAAAAGTAGCAAATTGAATTCAACTCAATCCATGAAAGGGACATTTAAAAAAACAATGTATATTGGCGTAAAAAATTATAAATAAGTATGTCACAGGAATGGAGAGGAGAGGAAAAGAAAACGAGAAATGAGAAAGAAAGAAAAAGAAAAAAATTGGATATAGAAGAAAAGTTCTAAAAGAAGAGAGGGATACAACTGAAAAGGAAAAAGCGAAAAAGGGGGAAATGTGTATTGGATAAGCAGACGGGCCAACCGTCATCTCAGAGAGGATGAGAGGAAAAGAAAACGAGAAATGAGAAAGAAAGAAAAAGAAAAAAATTGGATATAGAAGAAAAGTTATAAAAGAAGAGAAGGATACAACTGAAAAGGAAAAAGCGAAAAAGGGGGAAATGTGTATTGGATAAACAGACGGGACAACCATCATCTCAGAGAGGATGAGAGGAAAAGAAAACGAGAAATGAGAAAGAAAGAAAAAGAAAAAAATTGGATATAGAAGAAAAGTTATAAAAGAAGAGAGGGATACAACTGAAAAGGAAAAAAGGAAAAAGCGAAAAAGGGGGAAATGTGTATTGGACAAGCAGACGGGACAACCATCATCTCAGAGAGGATGAGAGGAAAAGAAAACGAGAAATGAGAAAGAAAGAAAAAGAAAAAAATTGGATATAGAAGAAAAGTTATAAAAGAAGAGAGGGATACAACTGAAAAGGAAAAAGCGAAAAAGGGCAAAATGTGTATTGGATAAGCAGACGGGACAACCATCATCTCAGAGAGGATGAGAGGAAAAGAAAACGAGAAATGAGAAAGAAAGAAAAAGAAAAAAATTGGATATAGAAGAAAAGTTATAAAAGAAGAGAGGGATACAACTGAAAAGGAAAAAGCGAAAAAGGGGGAAATGTGTATTGGATAAGCAGACGGGCCAACCATCATCTCAGAGAGGATGAGAGGAAAAGAAAACGAGAAATGAGAAAGAAAGAAAAAGAAAAAAATTGGATATAGAAGAAAAGTTATAAAAGAAGAGAGGGATACAACTGAAAAGGAAAAAGCGAAAAAGGGGGAAATGTGTATTGGATAAGCAGACGGGCCAACCATCATCTCAGAGAGGATGAGAGGAAAAGAAAACGAGAAATGAGACGGAAAGAAAAAGAAAAAAATTGGATATAGAAGAAAAGTTATAAAAGAAGAGAGGGATACAATTGAAAAGGAAAAACGAAAAAGGGGGAAATGTGTACTGGATAAACAGACGGGACAACCATCATCTCAGAGAGGATGAGAGGAAAAGATAGATACATAAAAAAAGAACAAGGAATAAGGAAAAAAAGAAAAAGAAAAAAGTGGATATAGAAGAAAAGTTATAAAAGAAGAGAGGGATACAACTGAAAAGGAAAAAGCGAAAAAGAGGGAAATGTGTATTGGATAAACAGACGGGCCAACCATCATCTCAGAGAGGATGAGAGGAAAGGATAGATACATGAAAAAAGAACAAGGAATAAGGAAAAAAAGAAAAAGAAAAAAGTGGATATAGAAGAAAAGTTATAAAAGAAGAGAGGGATACAATTGAAAAGGAAAAAGCGAAGAAGGGGGAAATGTGTATTGGATAAACAGACGGGACAACCATCATCTCAGAGAGGATGAGAGGAAAGGATAGATACATAAAAAAAGAACAAGGAATAAGGAAAAAAAGAAAAAAGAAAAAGTGGATATAGAAGAAAAGTTATAAAAGAAGAGAGGGATACAATTGAAAAGGAAAAAGCGAAAAAGGGGGAAATGTGTATTGGATAAGCAGACGGGCCAACCATCATCTCAGAGAGGATGAGAGGAAAACAAAAGGAGAAATGAGAAAGAAAGAAAAAGAAAAAAATTGGATATAGAAGAAAAGTTATAAAAGAAGAGAGGGATACAACTGAAAAGGAAAAAGCGAAAAAGGGGGAATGTGTATTGGATAAACAGACGGGCCAACCATCATCTCAGAGAGGATGAGAGGAAAAGAAAACGAGAAATGAGACAGAAAGAAAAAGAAAAAAAATTGGATATAGAAGAAAAGTTATAAAAGAAGAGAGGGATACAATTGAAAAGGAAAAAGCGAAAAAGGGGGAAATGTGTATTGGATAAACAGACGGGACAACCATCATCTCAGAGAGGATGAGAGCAAAAGATAGATACATAAAAAAAGAACAAGGAATAAGGAAAAAAAGAAAAAGAAAAAAGTGGATATAGAAGAAAAGTTATAAAAGAAGAGAGGGATACAATTGAAAAGGAAAAAGCGAAAAAGGGTGAAATGTGTATTGGATAAACAGACGGGACAACCATCATCTCAGAGAGGGTGAGAGGAAAGGATAGATACATAAAAAAAGAACAAGGAATAAGGAAAAAAAGAAAAAGAAAAAAGTGGATATAGAAGAAAAGTTATAGAAGAAGAGAGGGATACAATTGGCAAGGAACATGCGAAAAAGGGGGAAATGTGTATTGGATAAACAGACGGGCCAACCATCATCTCAGAGAGGATGAGAGGAAAGGATAGATACATAAAAAAAGAACAAGGAATAAGGAAAAAAAGAAAAAGAAAAAAGTGGATATAGAAGAAAAGTTATAAAAGAAGAGAGGGATACAATTGAAAAGGAAAAAGCGAAAAAGGGGGAAATGTGTATTGGATAAACAGACGGGACAACCATCATCTCAGAGAGGATGAGAGGAAAGGATAGATACATAAAAAAAGAACAAGGAATAAGGAAAAAAAGAAAAAGAAAAAAGTGGATATAGAAGAAAAGTTATAAAAGAAGAGAGGGATACAATTGAAAAGGAAAAAGCGAAAAAGGGGGAAATGTGTATTGGATAAGCAGACGGGCCAACCATCATCTCAGAGAGGATGAGAGGAAAAGAAATGGAGAAATGAGAAAGAAAGAAAAAGAAAAAAATTGGATATAGAAGAAAAGTTATAAAAGAAGAGAGGGATACAACTGAAAAGGAAAAAGTGAAAAAGGGGGAAATGTGTATTGGATAAGCACACGGGCCAACCATCATCTCAGAGAGGATGAGAGGAAAAGAAAACGAGAAATGAGACGGAAAGAAAAAGAAAAAAATTGGATATAGAAGAAAAGTTATAAAAGAAGAGAGGGATACAATTGAAAAGGAAAAAGCGAAAAAGGGGGAAATGTGTACTGGAAAAACAGACGGGACAACCATCATCTCAGAGAGGATGAGAGGAAAAGATAGATACATAAAAAAAGAACAAGGAATAAGGAAAAAAAGAAAAAGAAAAAAGTGGATATAGAAGAAAAGTTATAAAAGAAGAGAGGGATACAACTGAAAAGGAAAAAGCGAAAAAGGGGGAAATGTGTATTGGATAAACAGACGGGCCAACCATCATCTCAGAGAGGATGAGAGGAAAGGATAGATACATGAAAAAAGAACAAGGAATAAGGAAAAAAAGAAAAAGAAAAAGTGGATATAGAAGAAAAGTTATAAAAGAAGAGAGGGATACAATTGAAAAGGAAAAAGCGAAGAAGGGGGAAATGTGTATTGGATAAACAGACGGGACAACCATCATTTCAGAGAGGATGAGAGGAAAGGATAGATACATAAAAAAAGAACAAGGAATAAGGAAAAAAAGAAAAAGAAAAAAGTGGATATAGAAGAAAAGTTATAAAAGAAGAGAGGGATACAATTGAAAAGGAAAAAGCGAAAAAGGGGGAAATGTGTATTGGATAAGCAGACGGGCCAACCATCATCTCAGAGAGGATGAGAGGAAAACAAAAGGAGAAATGAGAAAGAAAGAAAAAGAAAAAAATTGGATATAGAAGAAAAGTTATAAAAGAAGAGAGGGATACAACTGAAAAGGAAAAAGCGAAAAAGGGGGAATGTGTATTGGATAAACAGACGGGCCAACCATCATCTCAGAGAGGATGAGAGGAAAAGAAAACGAGAAATGAGACAGAAAGAAAAAGAAAAAAATTGGATATAGAAGAAAAGTTATAAAAGAAGAGAGGGATACAATTGAAAAGGAAAAAGCGAAAAAGGGGGAAATGTGTATTGGATAAACAGACGGGACAACCATCATCTCAGAGAGGATGAGAGCAAAAGATAGATACATAAAAAAAGAACAAGGAATAAGGAAAAAAAGAAAAAGAAAAAAGTGGATATAGAAGAAAAGTTATAAAAGAAGAGAGGGATACAATTGAAAAGGAAAAAGCGAAAAAGGGTGAAATGTGTATTGGATAAACAGACGGGACAACCATCATCTCAGAGAGGGTGAGAGGAAAGGATAGATACATAAAAAAAGAACAAGGAATAAGGAAAAAAAGAAAAAGAAAAAAGTGGATATAGAAGAAAAGTTATAGAAGAAGAGAGGGATACAATTGGCAAGGAACATGCGAAAAAGGGGGAAATGTGTATTGGATAAACAGACGGGCCAACCATCATCTCAGAGAGGATGAGAGGAAAGGATAGATACATAAAAAAAGAACAAGGAATAAGGAAAAAAGAAAAAGAAAAAAGTGGATATAGAAGAAAAGTTATAAAAGAAGAGAGGGATACAATTGAAAAGGAAAAAGCGAAAAAGGGGGAAATGTGTATTGGATAAACAGACGGGCCAACCATCATCTCAGAGAGGATGAGAGGAAAGGATAGATACATGAAAAAAGAACAAGGAATAAGGAAAAAAAGAAAAAGAAAAAAGTGGATATAGAAGAAAAGTTATAGAAGAAGAGAGGGATACAATTGGCAAGGAACATGCGAAAAAGGGGGAAATGTGTATTGGATAAACAGACGGGACAACCATCATCTCAGAGAGGATGAGAGGAAAGGATAGATACATAAAAAAAGAACAAGGAATAAGGAAAAAAAGAAAAAGAAAAAAGTGGATATAGAAGAAAAGTTATAAAAGAAGAGAGGGATACAATTGAAAAGGAAAAAGCGAAAAAGGGGGAAATGTGTATTGGATAAGCAGACGGGCCAACCATCATCTCAGAGAGGATGAGAGGAAAAGAAATGGAGAAATGAGAAAGAAAGAAAAAGAAAAAAATTGGATATAGAAGAAAAGTTATAAAAGCAGAGAGGGATACAACTGAAAAGGAAAAAGTGAAAAAGGGGGAAATGTGTATTGGATAAGCACACGGGCCAACCATCATCTCAGAGAGGATGAGAGGAAAAGAAAACGATAAATGAGAAAGAAAGAAAAAAAAAATTGGATATAGAAGAAAAGTTATAAAAGAAGAGAGGGATACAACTGAAAAGGAAAAAGCGAAAAAGGGGGAAATGTGTATTGGATAAACAGACGGGGCAACCATCATCTCAGAGAGGATGAGAGGAAAAGAAAACGAGAAATGAGAAAGAAAGAAAAAGAAAAAAATTGGATATAGAAGAAAAGTTATAAAAGAAGAGAGGGATACAACTGAAAAGGAAAAAGCGAAAAAGGGGGAAATGTGTATTGGATAAGCAGACGGGCCAACCATCATCTCAGAGAGGATGAGAGGAAAGGAAAACGAGAAATGAGAAAGAAAGAAAAAGAAAAAAATTGGATATAGAAGAAAAGTTATAAAAGAAGAGAGGGATACAATTGAAAAGGAAAAAGCGAAAAAGGGGGAAATGTGTATTGGATAAACAGACGGGACAACCATCATCTCAGAGAGGATGAGAGGAAAGGATAGATACATAAAAAAAGAACAAGGAATAAGGAAAAAAAGAAAAAGAAAAAAGTGGATATAGAAGAAAAGTTATAAAAGAAGAGAGGGATACAATTGAAAAGGAAAAAGCGAAAAAGGGGGAAATGTGTATTGGATAAACAGACGGGACAACCATCATCTCAGAGAGGATGAGAGGAAAGGATAGATACATGAAAAAAGAACAAGGAATAAGGAAAAAAAGAAAAAGAAAAAAGTGGATATAGAAGAAAAGTTATAGAAGAAGAGAGGGATACAATTTAAAAGGAAAAAGCGAAAAAGGGGGAAATGTGTATTGGATAAACAGACGGGCCAACCATCATCTCAGAGAGGATGAGAGGAAAGGATAGATACATAAAAAAAGAACAAGGAATAAGGAAAAAAAGAAAAAGAAAAAAGTGGATATAGAAGAAAAGTTATAGAAGAAGAGAGGGATACAATTGAAAAGGAAAAAGCGAAAAAGTGGGAAATGTGTATTGGATAAACAGACGGGCCAACCATCATCTCAGAGAGGATGAGAGGAAAGGATAGATACATAAAAAAAGAACAAGGAATAAGGAAAAAAAGAAAAAGAAAAAAGTGGATATAGAAGAAAAGTTATAGAAGACGAGAGGGATACAATTGAAAAGGAAAAAGCGAAAAAGGGGGAAATGTGTATTGGATAAGCAGACGGGCCAACTATCATCTCAGAGAGGATGAGAGGAAAAGAAAACGAGAAATGAGAAAGAAAGAAAAAGAAAAAAATTGGATATAGAAGAAAAGTTATAAAAGAAGAGAGGGATACAACTGAAAAGGAAAAAGTGAAAAAGGGGGAAATGTGTATTGGATAAGCAGACGGGCCAACCATCATCTCAGAGAGGATGAGAGGAAAAGAAAACGAGAAATGAGAAAGAAAGAAAAAGAAAAAAATTGGATATAGAAGAAAAGTTATAAAAGAAGAGAGGGATACAACTGAAAAGGAAAAAGCGAAGAAGGGGGAAATGTGTATTGGATAAACAGACGGGCCAACCATCATCTCAGAGAGGATGAGAGGAAAGGATAGATACATAAAAAAAGAACAAGGATTAAGGAAAAAAAGAAAAAGAAAAAAGTGGATATAGAAGAAAAGTTATAGAAGAAGAGAGGGATACAATTGAAAAGGAAAAAGCGAAAAAGGGGGAAATGTGTATTGGATAAACAGACGGGACAACCATCATCTCAGAGAGGATGAGAGGAAAAGATAGCTACATAAAAAAAGAACAAAGGATAAGGAAAAAAAGAAAAAGAAAAAAGTGGATATAGAAGTAATGTTATAAAAGAAGAGAGGGATACAATTGAAAAGGAAAAAGCGAAAAAGGGTGAAATGTGTACTGGATAAACAGACGGGACAACCATCATCTCAGAGAGGATGAGAGGAAAGGATAGATACATAAAAAAAGAACAAGGAATAAGGAAAAAAAGAAAAAGAAAAAAGTGGATATAGAAGAAAAGTTATAAAGGAAGAGAGGGATACAATTGAAAAGGAAAAAGCGAAAAAGGGGGAAATGTGTATTGGATAAACAGACGGGACAACCATCATCTCAGAGAGGATGAGAGGAAAGGATAGATACATAAAAAAAGAACAAGGAATAAGGAAAAAAAGAAAAAGAAAAAAGTGGATATAGAAGAAAAGTTATAAAAGAAGAGAGGGATACAATTGAAAAGGAAAAAGCGAAAAAGGGGGAAATGTGTATTGGATAAACAGACGGGCCAACCATCATCTCAGAGAGGATGAGAGGAAAAGATAGATACATAAAAAAAGAACAAGGAATAAGGAAAAAAAGAAAAAGAAAAAAGTGGATATAGAAGAAAAGTTATAGAAGAAGAGAGGGATACAATTGAAAAGGAAAAAGCGAAAAAGTGGGAAATGTGTATTGGATAAACAGACGGGCCAACCATCATCTCAGAGAGGATGAGAGGAAAAGATAGATACATAAAAAAAGAACAAGGAATAAGGAAAAAAAGAAAAAGAAAAAAGTGGATATAGAAGAAATGTTATAAAAGAAGAGATGGATACAATTGAAAAGGAAAAAGCGAAAAAGTGGGAAATGTGTATTGGATAAACAGACGGGCCAACCATCATCTCAGAGAGGATGAGAGGAAAAGATAGATACATAAAAAAAGAACAAGGAATAAGGAAAAAAAGAAAAAGAAAAAAGTGGATATAGAAGAAAAGTTATAAAAGAAGAGAGGGATACAATTGAAAAGGAAAAAGCGAAAAAGGGGGAAATGTGTATTGGATAAACAGACGGGCCAACCATCATCTCAGAGATGATGAGAGGAAAGGATAGATACATAAAAAAAGAACAAGAAATAAGGAAAAAAAGAAAAAGAAAAAAGTGGATATAGAAGAAATGTTATAAAAGAAGAGATGGATACAATTGAAAAGGAAAAAGCGAAAAAGGGGGAAATGTGTATTGCATAAACAGACGGGACAACCATCATCTCAGAGAGGATGAGAGGAAAGGATAGATACATAAAAAAAGAACAAGGAATAAGGAAAAAAAGAAAAAGAAAAAAGTGGATATAGAAGAAAACTTATAGAAGAAGAGAGGGATACAATTGAAAAGGAAAAAGCGAAAAAGAGGGAAATGTGTATTGGATAAACAGACGGGACAACCATCATCTCAGAGAGGATGAGAGGAAATCATAGATACATAAAAAAAGAACAAGGAATAAGGAAAAAAAGAAAAAGAAAAAAGTGGATATAGAAGAAAAGTTATAAAAGAAGAGAGGGATACAATTGAAAAGGAAAAAGCGAAAAAGGGGGAAATGTGTATTGGATAAACAGACGGGCCAACCATCATCTCAGAGAGGATGAGAGGAAAGGATAGATACATAAAAAAAGAACAAGGAATAAGGAAAAAAAGAAAAAGAAAAAAGTGGATATAGAAGAAAAGTTATAAAGGAAGAGAAGGATACAATTGAAAAGGAAAAAGCGAAAAAGGGGGAAATGTGTATTGGATAAACAGACGGGCCAACCATCATCTCAGAGAGGATGAGAGGAAAGGATAGATACATAAAAAAAGAACAAGGAATAAGGAAAAAAAGAAAAAAAATGGATATAGAAGAAAAGTTATAGAAGAAGAGAGGGATACAATTGAAAAGGAAAAAGCGAAAAAGGGGGAAATGTGTATTGGATAAACAAACGGGACAACCATCATCTCAGAGAGGATGAGAGGAAAAGATAGATACATAACAAAAAGAACAAGGAATAAAGAAAAAAGAAAAAAGAAAAAAATGAAAAATAGAAAACATGACATGATGGCCTGGTGGAAACGTTTTTCAAAATTTTCTATTTCCAAATAAAATAGGATCTAACTATTGTTGAGATCGAATTAATTTACGTTAAAATCTGCGTTTAAATATTTGGCTCTGTAAATAATTTTGATTATATTGAGTCCTCAGGCTGGATCTGTTTTGATATTTAATTTTTAACAATTAATATTAATAGGATCTCTCTTGCAATTTTACCTACATACCACTTCCATTTGTATATATATATATATATATATATATATATATATATATATATATATATCTCATTCAGTAATGAATTAGAACACTCTGGCTATTGGCGTATGATACGTTATATGCTAAAAATCTGTCTCCTTCTACCGAGCGCCCATAGCTCAGATGTACAATTCGGTCGGGTTTCAATCCTGGGTTAAAAGCAATCGGAGTCTAATCATACTGATGAGCTGTGATGCAGCGAAACAGATCTGTCTGTGGATGACTATTTACGGTTTCACACTCTGATTGAACACTCTGGAAGAATGGTAGACTTTGAAAAAGCAGTAGCTACTCTAGCATCTACGCATCGCTCATTCAGTAATGAATGATAGCACTCTGGCTATTGGCGTATGATACATCATGCGCTAAAAATCTGCCTCCTTCTACCGAGTGCCCATAGCTCAGAGATAGAATCGCCGAGTGACACCAATTCTGTTGGGTTTCCATCCTGAGTTAAAAACAATTGGAGTCTAACCGTACTTATGAGCATCACAGAACAGATCTGTCTGCAGATGACTATATATATATATATATACTCATTTTTAAGCGAATTGCTACGCAACCTAGTTTTCTACCATGTGGTGTTATCAGGCGATTTGCAATAACTGATTATACCGTTTTTTTTCTTTTAAGAACGCTTTCGTAAAGGGGATTGTTTGAATGCTCACGAAATGGGGATGTTTTTCAACGCACAATTTTCAAAATTAAAAGAAAATTATAATGTTTTCATCCATGATTGTGTGACTCTAACAGGTATTATATGGTATGGTTACACTTAGTCATAATTTGTGTTCTTTCATTCAGTAATTCATTTTTTTTTTTTCGGGAATAACATAATAGCTAATTTTTTTCCTGGCACAGTCTACATATTTTGCTATCGTTGTAAGTCTTGACGGTTTTCCCTATACTCCACGTTATGTCTGTGTCTTTTCTATATTTTAATTTCAGTTTCCACACGTGGCTAACCAATTTTGTACAATTTTTCTAAGTTTTCTATTTTAAATGTAGTCCTGTGATTGAACAATCTGCTCTTAAAAGTATCATTGGTTGATTCCAATATGTTTAAGTCATGTACTTTTGCTTTGTAAATGACTTCTTTTGTATTACAAAGTCCGTAAAGTGAGCATTTGTTTTGTCCCTGCAACTACATTCTGTATTAATGATCTTGTTTTGTACAATGTTATGCAAATTTCTGGCAGTTTGTTTCTTTATTAAATTTTCTAATTATTCTATCGCTATAACTCAGTTTGATTGTATTTACATTGAAAATTTTGATTAGTTCTGAGCTTTTTGTAAAGTGTTTATCGATCAGTTTAAAAGATATTTTTCCTATTTTTGTTTTTACTTCTAAGTTAAAAGTTGTTTTTTACTTTTTTAGTGCAATCTTATCGATTACACCCTAATCTTTTGATTTCTATCATCGATTTTTATTCTGAACGAGTCTATTAAATCACTTTTGCACAAATGTCTTTGGAAAAGATATGTAATCAACTCCAGCACTCAGTTATAAATTAGTTATTAGGCTGGTTGTAGCAATGCGATTCAGTTAAGGTCTTGTTACATTGAAAAAAGCTGGACCTGTTTCAAAAATGGATTCATAATATTTATTTTAGACCGATGACTAAGTATCGTAAAGTCGGCTTCAAAAGCAGCCAAAATAAAGAGAAGCCGATGAATGAAAATAAATTACGTTTTTTTTTTTTTGACAAGAACATCATAACAAAAAACCATGATAGTTATAAAACGTACCAGTATCCGCGAAAAGACACATAGAGAGGTGAATCGGGCCTCAGAGTAAGACAGGGAAGTCACCTGATGGATTGTTCACCACCCTCACTTAGGTTTTTCTAACTTTGCTCGTTTATTGCAGTAGATTACAACCCAATAATAAAATCGGATTGACTGCAAGAAATTATTTTGTTTTTTTTCTTTTCTCGTTGGTAATGATCTGGATGAGAGATAATTTTCAGCCAAATTTTATATGGAAGAAGCTTCACCCTGTCAAGCCATTTGAACCTGGTCTGTGCTGCAACGAAACATAGACATAGCGTTCTACCGTTTGGCTTACAACGAGCCTAAAATATAAAAAACTGAAGAAGGCAGTAGGAAAATCACTTAAGTATCTTTCTCAAAAATGCAAGACCATTTATATTTATAAATAATTTCCCGTGTGCTCATCGATTACAAGCGTCGTTGATTCCTGGTAACCAAATAGTTCACCGCTTCGGATTACCAGGTATTATAACTCCATATACAAGCAAGGTAAGGGATAATGATTCAGAAATGGTAATCAGTAAACCGAGTTCCAATACACTTTGAGTTCTTCATATTCACTTACGCTCAAATATCCTTGGGAAAGGTATGAATCCAGCACTTCTCTCCCCAGTTTTGGGTTAACTAGTAAGACTTGTATACCTAAACCATTAGTATCCCACAAAAAAGATTCTTACAATCTTTAAATATTTAGTGGTTTTAGCGGATCTGAAGGAGAATACCACCACCTTTAAATTTGTTGTTTTTCATTTTTTTTTTACTTTTTTAGTGCAATCTTATCGATCACACCCTAAACTTTCCGATTGACAAAAGAACTTGGAAAAACTTCAATATTTCAACAATTTTAAGTGGGGGCTCAGTTTTTCATACAACGTTATAGTAAATCGATCCTCCATTTTGGAACACTCACCGGTACGACATTACCAGCACCTGTAAGTTTGTTGATTATCTTTTTCTTTTACTTTTTTCAGTGCAATCTTATCGATTAAACCCTAAACATTCCGACTGACAAAAACTTTGTAAAAATTATAACATTTAAACAATTTTAGAGGGAGACTCAGTTTTTCATCCAAGCATATATATATATTAAGTAAATCGATCCTGTGCAATTAACCGTTTTGCTTGCGCATATTCAACAACTGAATCATTTGCAAAATGTTTGAATAAAGCCATTACAACTCGTCCCCACCAAAAAAAAAATAAATAAGTAAAGCGACCCCAACGCGAGTGATTCAAAAAATGGAGGATCGATTTACTATAACGTTATATGAGAAAGTGAGCCCCACCTAAAATTTTTTAAATGTTGAATTTTTTTCACATTATTTTTTTTTTTTTTTTTGACAATCGGAAACTTTAGGCAATAATCGATAAGACGGCGCTGAAAAAAGTAAAAGAAAAAGAAAAGATAAACAACAAATTTAAAGGTGGTGGTAGTCTCCTTCAGGTCCGCCAAAAGGTGGTGGTAGTCTCCTTCAGGTCCGCCAAAAGGTGGTGGTAGTCTGCTTCAGGTCCGCCGTAATTTTAAATTACGGTAGAAAGTTGATAAGCCACAGAAAAAGAAGCGATCAATCAATAATAAGCTCATTTTTGTTGTTGTTTTCACATTTTCGCTGTTAGAAATCATGAATCTACAACATGGAAGGCTCTTATTTCTCCCCTTCATGTTGGCTTATGACGCGCTTGAATGCCCTCTCCACGGCTTCTCACAGACAACGGTACAAGAAGCAGATATAGGCACCTGATCTGGGCACTTGAATATAGTGTAAGGATTAGAAAGTTTGTTTCGCTAAATAAATTGCAATTGAGACACGAATTCGACTCTCTGTAGAATCTCCATACTTACGGCTTTGTGTCACATCTAATCTATCTAAACTTTTTTATAAATGGAACTTTGTCTCTGTGTGTGCGTGTGTGTGTGTGTGTGTGTGTGTGTGTGTGTGTGTGTGTGTGTGACTGTGTGTGTGTCTGTGTCTCTGTGTGTGTGTACCCGTTACCTATAGACTCCGAAACGGCGGAACCGATTTTCTTGAAAATTTACAGTTGTACTATAAGCGTCTGCGAGTGTTCTTAGCTAGGTTTTGTGTCGAGGTACCCCCGATAAATATCGATAATCGAAAAAATCGGGTTATAGATGGAGTGGTCCGATTTTAATCAAATTTGATACACTCATAAACAAAGACAAAAGAAATGATATTCAGAAGTTTCAAGGTTGCAGTTCTTACAATAGTGCAGAAAATCGATAATATATATATATATATATATATATATATATATATATATAAAAGGCAACATGTTTGTGTGAGTGTGTATGTGTTTATCTGCCTGTATGTCTGTATTTTTTTCAGCCCTTTTATTTTAGTTTTTCTTTGGGTTTGGCTCTAAGTAGGTATAATTGTAGTTCTTAGTCTCAGCCATGATAACATTTGCTCAGAGGACTTATTTAGCCTTCAAAATTCAGTTTACGACGAAAAAAACTAAAATGATATCGATAGCAGGAAATCAAAATTTGACTTACATTTATCCATTTTTCTTTCAGTCTACGTTTTTCTTTTTAGTCTTTCGTGCCAACGTCCAAAGAGTCTGAGCTCCAGGACCATGGATTAGTTTTAAAGCTTTCATTACACCCGAACAACGCCGGGCTATACTGCTAGTTTTTTGTAAATTAGTATAGCCACATTAACAGTTCGAAAGGTTACCCTAACCGACTGACAACTGTAGAAGACCGGAGCAGGCAAATACAGACTTTGATATACTTCTTCTTCTCTGGGCCCTCTTCTTTCAGGACGTAGGCGATCATGGCTTTCCACGCCTCCCTATCCCTGGTGGCTCTTAGCACGCCTTCTCCTGTTACACCATGCAACCCTCGTTCCATTATCCACCTGATTAGGTCCTTCATATATGTTATCCGTTGCTTTCCCCTGTCTCTTTTCTCCTCTATCTGGCCTGTTAGTATCAGGTTCTCCAAGTCCAGATGTCTCTTCCTGATGCTCAGTATTAATTTCCTTTTTTTTTTTATCATTTCTTAGACCTCATCGTTGCTCACATGCTCGATCCATGATATTCGCAGCATCTTTCTGTAGAACCACATTTCAGTTGCTTCAAGATTTTCCTTCATCGTTGATGATATTGTCCAGCATTCACTGCCATATTGAAGAACAGACAACACGTAGCAATCCAGTACTCTATTTTTTGTTTCTAGCGAAATTGTATTGTTTCTCACTAACTTATGGAATGTTTCCTTCGCTATGCTAATTTGCCTTCGGATCTCTGTGTCGCACTTTCCGTCTTCTGTTATAACACTTCCCAGGTATAGTCCGAATTTAAACAATGTATATATTTTGCAAATAATGATGAGAATATTGTGAGAAGTCGTAGACTCCTCGATTCTAGAAATTATTGATTTGAACTTTTGAATATTTCTTTTTGTGTCTATCACTTTTCAATGACTGTTTATTTATGAATATTCATGAGATCAATGATCGACCAGCAAGCAATATTTATTCAGTTGTTTGGTTTTGAAGAAGCTATTTTAGATTTATCTCGTCCTGCCAAATAAAATCTCTCAGGAGATGAGAAAAGAATCGGGAAAGAGACAAGAATCATTATAAATGGAACTGAAGCGGTTTTCTGAATTTTGTGCACTAAAATTAAAATGTACTTTAGTGAATCGATACTTTAGAAAACCAATAACTTTCTTTACGCTCCTTCTGATAGACGATCAATTTCTTTGCAAACACATAATGTTTCATAGTCTACGAAACCCGATACATTTAAGAAGGAGAAAAAGAATGAAACGAGCTTTAATAATTTCGCGTAAAAAGCAAAATAGAAAAATACATTGTGCCTATTTACGACATAAATAATTTATGAGATAACTTATTAAATATATGACAGGATAAATATATTCGTAGTAGTGGAGTAATGAGAAAGGAGCTAATTGGAAACGTAAATAACATTTCCTAAACTTGGAAACAAACAGAACATTTGCACTGAGAATCAGTAAAATGCTGATGAAATTCCCGAGACGTGTAATCAGGGAATAGGGTTTGGAGAATTTGATACTCACAGGAAGACAAAAGAGAAGAATTAAACATTTTGTAATGACATGTATACTAGAAAGAAGGTTTTCAATGAATACTGTCAGACATTTTTCGTTTCTTCTGGAATACTTATCATGTACTTATATATATATATATATATATGTATGTATGTATGTATGTATGTATGTTACAACGTCACGTGATTCCAGAACCACGGTTCCTCTATTCTCTATTTACATCCAAACGAGGTCGATTATGTTTGTTATCTGGCTATCCGTGTAATAGCTGTCGGCTGCGACATATATATATATATATATATATATATATATATATGCAAGCGATGAGAACGAGAGTGAGGAGATAAATATTATATAGAGCTTCAAAAAGTAGGAAGTTGTAGAGAACCATTATCGCGTATTTAATGAAAGGATATGGCACATAAAAAATATTGCAAATATCCACACTAAAGAGTCATACAATGAGGATAGATATCATTAGGCTAGTGAATGTTGGATTAAATAACTTATTAAATATTTCTCTAGGATATAGCAAAAGGAGGTGAATTACAGGTAAAATGCCACAGTCGTCATTTATGTACCGTGTCGCTTCAGGACGTAAACGAACATGGCCCTCCAAATATTCCAGTCTGTTGTAACTTCTAAGTTTTGCCTTTCTGTTACTACTCCCAAATCCTGTTATGTAATCTATTTGCTCAAACCTTTTCAAGTATATCACGTGCTACTTTTCTTTGTTCTTTGTATATTGTTAAGAATTTGGCCGCCAATGACAGAACCTGACAGGATTTCTAGATCTCTCAGAAATACCTTGCTGTATCGGTTAAATAAATGCAATAAGAAGATACATCCTTGTTTTACTGCCATTTCCTGTCTATATACAAGAGGTTTGCTGACAGTATAGGTTCTTGAGTATGCTAATGTCTTTCCAGAATATGTGAAGATTGCTGACCACCTATAACAAACCTTCGCGGTGTTTCTGCCGGATACCTTTGTTTAATCTATAAAATAAAGGTACACGTTCTTCTGCATTTGTATTGCTCTTTTTGACAACATTCTGAGAATAAATATCACGTTCCTTGTTCCGATATATTTGACAAATTCGTACTGCCCCTGCCCTATCTCTGGCCTGATTCTGCTGCGAAGTTTATTCATTAGTATTCCGATGAGGCTGATTGTTCGGTGGAATTCACATTCGTTTGCACCTGGTTTTTAGGCAATGCTATGAAAAAAGATCAGCCTAAGCCTTCGGCTATGCCACCACAGTTGTAAATTTCATTTATCATTTATGTAATCTTTTCTATGACGAAATCGCATAAGGCTGTCAGCATCTCTATTTGTTGTGGAGATGTTCCCAGCTCTCCAGTGTGTGAAAACAACTCGTACGAATGGTATAATATTGACGCTGAAAATCGTCATAGTTATCGCTTTGATTTTATTAACATTCTTACGTAGTCTATACATATTATTCCGTGTTGATTTAATTTCTTTCTGCAAAGACTGTAAGGTTTTTAAGTTATTAGTTTGCTTATGTTTTTTACATTTACTCTATATGTTGCTACATTGTGTATATTTTATTTTCGTTTTCAATTTGCTTTCAACTTCAACCAGCAATTTATTTTTTCTGGTATAATGTACTTTTATTTACTGCACTCGTATTTTTCAAATAGTTTTTTCTTTCTTGCCTTTCACTTAAGTTTTTATTTTCTTATTCTGAAAAAATAAAAACATCTTTAACGCCTATTTTCCCAAGTTTAAGTTTTGTTTTACGTTAGACTTTCTGTAATTTTTTTTTTTACTTTACTCCAGCCATTTTTTGTAATAGGCAAATCTATTGTATTTTTACACATGTGTTAATTTTTTTCCATTGTTTAAATATTGTGAATTGTTCTCGTTACTTTTGATTATGCAATTTAAATGGCCCACTCCTTTTGCATTGTTTTATTTTTCATATCATTGAATGTTGGTTGGTTGTTTTGTTTTTATGGCATATCAACTTCGGCGGGTTCATTTATTGCCAACTAAATTTTTTATTTATTTATTGCTCGTAATATCTTTTTTCTTTCAACAATTTATTGTTGTTTTTAAATAATTTTTTGTGTCTAGTAATACGTTTTTCTTTTCGAGTATCAAGATTAACTGGGATTTGTTTTTTTAAGGGCAGGGTAACCAAGTCCTACCCTGTTATTTAACCCATAACTCGAGGGAAGGGATAGATTAATACCTTTCCCAAGGGTACCAGTGCTTAAGTGAATGCAGGGTATTCAACTGGAATTCGAACTCGGCTCACCGATTTCTCTTTCCGAGCCGATATCCACTGCATCACAACGCACATCCGTCACTAAATATTTACAGCACCTGGTATTCTTAAGCGGTCACCCATCTAAGTACTGACCAGGCTTATCTTTGAATGTAATTTCCTTTATGTTTACTCATTAAGTACATGCTCTCCATGGCCCACTGGTTGTTTTCTATTATTCAGCCAGGTCACACTCTATACACTAAATACTGCATCCCTGATTCGTTCAAGCTTGTTGAGTATTTACGCAAGTTGCGATCTGGCCCTAAGTATCATTTATAAGTTCCTTCATTTGCTGGTAAACCAAGTTGTTTGCCTTGCATTTTCATTGTTTTATTGTTACCTTCTCTATTCTAAACTAGTTTTATTTTTCCCATATATTTACTTTAATTTCTGTCACAATTTCCTAATATTTTTATTTTTCCTCGTTTAGTCAGTTGGTTATTTTATTTATTTATTTGATTACCTAGAAGATAAAACTTAACAAAATGAAAACAGTATCTTTTGAAATTACCGACAAATTTTGACCCGTAAAAAAAACTTGTTAATAAAAAACAACCACAAAATTAATAAGTAACAAAAACAGGAGGATATTACGATTGACGGTGATAAAAAAAATGAAAAATATGGTGGCCGCAAAATACCAAAATTTTGAAACAAGAAAAAAAAACAGAATGAAAATGACATGAACAGTAACACCACCAACAGCAGGAAGGGCAAATTGGAACCGCTGGGGAGTTAACTTATTGCGAAATTCCCCCCAGCCCGAAGTATATAATTAATATTACGGAGTTCCTGGAGAGAGCCAAAAATTACTGACATATTATCAAAGAATATGCGCTCTTGGTAGACCACTAATTTCAAAGGGTTGAGAAAAGAATTTCGGTCGACAAACGTTCGCGCAAAGTTTGTCATTTCACAAGTGTCATCAAAAAACTTTAACGTCACTGTGAGTTGAAACGCAAATAGTTATCAAGAATAATGGGTACTTCATGTGGGACGAATTTATAAGTTGCCTTCAATATGAGAGGAAGGGCCAATATAGCAATATACGCCATTCATTTACTAATATAGGAAAGCACGTGTCTGCTTATGTGGTAAAATTATGTCAGATACTCAGTAGTATCTCTGACGACCTGAACGGGGGATGCAATAATTAGATAGTGATGCATCGAAATGCCTTCATCCCCATCCCCAATTGCTTGAATATAGACGAACAGAAAATAAATGTAACTGGCCGTAAATCCATATGTTTAGGTTTGGAGGAGACTAGTCACCTTTCCTCTTCCTGGCCAAAGAAAAAGGAACGGCTGGTCACTGACAAAACTAGTGGGAATCTCCGGACAGCGATAATGGAAGCACCTACGGTTAAGGATCCCCAAAGTCAAATTCCTTCTATCAATTCTAATGGCGATGAACACGCCAGTTACGAGAACAAGATAATAGAAAGGGAAATTAAATACTAACCAAGATTTGAAAAAAAAAGACAAACTACAAAATTTGAAAAAGTGCAATATTCTAAAAGACCGTAGCCACCTCCAACAATGCACAGTTTTTTCTCTGCACCTTTTTTTCTTCAGTCAAGACACATATCATGACTCCATCCCTATTCAAAATTTTTCACCATCCAAAATGGCTACCATCAACGAAGGGCTCACTTTACAAAGTCCCCACAAGTAAGGCAAAACCGACAAACACATCGAATCTATCCCTTTCTCATACATCATTTAATTTACTCCCAAACTCAGGAAACACAAAAAAGAAAAGAAGTCTATTCGTGGAAAAAATAAAAAAATAAAAAATCATTAACATTTTAGGGATAAACGTGTGCCGAGTATTGAAGGATCAGAGTGAAAAGTATTTGAAACAAACCTTCAAATTGAAAGTTTTAAATATATTCAGAAATTAAAATGTTCTCCCCGAAAATGTGGAAAACCCGAGAAATTTCTATAAGGGCACGTGTGTGTTCACTGTAATGTGATCGGGACAGGGATTCCAAAATTATAGGTAATGCTTGAAGAGGCAAATGACGCCTTCGGGAACTTCTCTCGACTGGAGTTCTTCGACAAAGATAATTTTTTTTAAAAATCAGTTTTGTTTAGGAAGGATCCCACTTTTGGTTCAC
Organism: Ascarosepion bandense; assembly: GCA_037127315.1. Lineage (NCBI taxonomy): Eukaryota > Metazoa > Mollusca > Cephalopoda > Sepiida > Sepiidae > Ascarosepion > Ascarosepion bandense. The sequence continues at coordinate 1,643,746 of JBBBDQ010001045.1, forward strand.
CCATCCCTGTTTAAAACTCTGTAATTAATATTACCCTGGGATATTGTGTCTTAACGGCACTATCCAAAGTAAGATGAGCCAAAGCTTAGTAGGTAAGACCGTCAGAGTCTTATCCCCGCACGTGTTTCATGCAGTTCTATCTGGACGGCTCTTCTTCAGAATCTTGGTGTGGATGTATGCTGTGTACAGGATACCCGGTTTTCAAATTGTGACCGTGAATATATGTGTAAGAGGTTTGCCCTCTATTCTACATGTTTTTTGGATGCTGGGGAGATTTTTCCTGGCTAGTGCCCCAGTCTTGGAATGAAGCATTTGCGTTTGATTTCGCAAAGCCGGTGGTAGGCTTTGTGTGATAGATATTACCATTAAGAATAATTCTCTTGGTCTCATTGAACTTAGTGCGACCAATAATCATGCTAAGGGATCTTATTTGTTTCAGTGGATCGAGATGATTTGGTTAGATATTAATATTAAATCAATAAAGTAACAAATTAGCAAGTACATTATATATATATATATATATATATATATATATATAGTACTGTGCAAAAGTATTAGGACAAGAACTATTTTATCTTTTATAAGGCACCAAAATAAATTTTAAAATCACTTCTGTCCTAACACTTTTGTACACTACCGGTAGAGTGCAAAAGTGTTAGAACAGGGGCGACTTTCATAAAAACCTCACTAAAATTCAAATACAGGGTGAAAAGCCACACTTTTGTAAAAATTATTTAACAAAAAGGGAGGGGAAGGAAGGCTTCAGAATTTCAATTGGCTCCCACAAAGATTATGCGAGCTGTTGTGAAAAATGTCTCCCACTATCACAGGCACGTATACAAGTTTGTGTGAGGGCATACATACATACCCACACACACATACACAAACGTATATATATATATATATAGTACTGTGCAAAAGTATTAGGACAATAACTATTTTATCTTTTATGAGGCATATTGATAGAAAATAAACAATTTAATTCAAGTAATTTTATTTGATTTACTCAACAAATGCTTTAACAAGAAAAATACTTATTACAAAATAAATTTAATAATTAGTGCAATAACCTTTTGCTTTGATCACAGCCTTCATTCTGTCATGTGGTAATAAATATAATCTTGTATATATGGGACAGAAATCACAAGTAGTAATTAATTCATACCTAGAAATTTTAAGTAGATCAAAATTATGCTAAAATATGATATAGTGATATACATAAATATTAGGATCACCATAAAAAAGGGTCAAAGGTTAGCTCCCCTAGATCATTCAAGGGAGTCCGTTCGCCAGCCAATAGGTGCATGCTGGGATACAAAAAGAGGGGACTTCCGGGTAGAAACTGCAAACATGGCGTACAGGACTTTGTCAGCTCGCTATAAACACATCCTTATTCAACATCTACAACTGTTTGCTGTACTCATGTTTTCATAATAATAAATTCCCTAGTTATTTCCAATACTCGACGAGTGTGTTGTTTTATTTTGTCATGTTAGAAACATAATAATAAACTTATTTAGTTTTAATGTACATGCTAATTAATAAAGAAAAAACATATATTCACTAATTAAGTGTCAAGGTAAAAGAAAATATCTAATTAAGTGTCAAGGTAAAAGAAAATATCTAATTAGTGTCAAGGTAAAAGAAATATCAGTTAAGATTAAAATCTAGAGTTTCATTATATAAGTTCTAATGGGCGACTGGTGTTAAAAAAGTTCCAAGCGTACCAACTTGGGTCACTTAACGCCGAATCGAATTATTAAAATTTGAACAAAAAGTTAAGAACAATTTCAAGAAAATTATATATTTAACAAATTAATATATATGACAGACTTATATATTTAAACAAATTCATACATTTAAACAATTATATATTTAACACATTTTGAATTCATAAAATATTTATAAAAAATGTATATATTTAATTTGGCTCTTGAGATTTTATGGCATACCAACCACAACGAGTTATCTAAAGCCAGATCCAGGCCTACATAGATTGCAGTACATGTTACCACACATATCACAACTGCTACAAAGTTGTAGTTTCATATTTTATGTAATAACAAAAACATTTTTTCATAAAATAACGCAGTAACAAATGAAATGGCTCATCTTTATGCATTTCTACAAAACAAAAGTTTTATTTCTGAAGACAGAATCTAAATAATCCACTCCTAAATCTTGTATACTTGGGACAGAAATCACAAGCAGTAATTAATTCATACCTAGAAGTTTTTAAGTAGATTAACATTAAGATATAACCAGGTAGAAATATGAAATAACAAGAGTACTTATTTAGTTTTAATGTACATACTAAATGATAAGGAAAAGAAAAAATATCTACACACTAATTAAGTGTCAACCTTGTTGGGTGAAAGAAATATCAGTTAAGATTAAAACTCTAGAGTTTCATTATATAATTAAGCCTTAAATGGAGACGATGTCAAATAGTTTTCAAGAGTCCTAGTTGACACACAGTCTATTTTGTAATTTATCCGTCACACCCTGTACAATAGAGATGTGCGTTGTGTCGTCCCAGTCGAGTTCATTAAATTCACTTAGGCACAAATGCCCTTTACGAAAGGCATGAATCCATATTTTCCCCCACCCTCTGTACGCTGAACAGTCTAGGTCGTGGTTTGCAACTAATCGACCGCAGAATTAAATGGAAACCTACAACTGGAAAATCTTCTGCCGAGTGAGTTATGAATCGAAAGAGACATCATTGGCCAGGCGTGTATAACATATGGAATTTAAGTATAACATATGGAATTTAAGTATTGGTATCGAGTTACTAATTCTCTGGGCACAGGATGGTTCTCAGAATATACAATCCCATTCCTTACGGATAACGGTCATTTTAATTTGAAATGCTTTTCTGAAAAAAAGTATTTAATTTTGGATATGATATTTTCCGTGTTCATCGTGTAGCAATGATGAATGAAATTTAAAATCAGTTTAAGAAAGATATATTAGTGCACGCTCCGTTAGACTTCATAAAAATTCCTTCTGCCGAGTAAGATATTCACTGACCAAAAAAAGAAAATGTCCCAATGACATTATTCTTTTTCTATGTGCCTTTCAGGACGTAGGCGATCATGACCTTCCACGTCTCCCTATTCCTGGTGGCTTGTAGCAAGATTTCTCCTATAACATGGCGGAACACCCGTTCTGTTATCCACCTGCTCAGACCCTTCAGATATGTTATCCGCTGCTTTCCTCTGTCTCTGCTGTGACCAGGTATTGAATACACAATTCTTTGGTTCAAGTCCCTGGATTACTTCACCCAACGCTTTTATACACAGTTTAAAGAAATTGATTGAGAAAATATAATATTTATTATTTCGTCACCGAAGATCTTCTTCTTCGTCATCATCATCTTCTTATTCTTTTTCTTCTCCTCCTTCCCCTCCTCCTTCTTCTTCTTCTTCTTGCATTGTCAGAACTTAGGCAATCATGTCCTCCCACAATCTCCCTATCCCTAATGGCTCTTAGCACGCTTTCTCCTGTAACATCACGCAACTAACGTTCTGTCATCTACCTGCTTAGGCCTTTTAAATATGTTATCCGCTGCTTTCCTCTGTCTCTTTTTCCTTCTATCTGACCTGTTAGTATCAGGTTCTCCAAGCCCTCCTTCCTCATTGCATGTCCCAGAAACTTTAGTTGTTTCTTCCTGATGCTCAATATTAATTTCCTTTTCGTTTCCATTATTTCCAAAACCTCATCATTGCTCACATGCTCGGTCGACGATAACCGCAGCCTCCTTCTGTAGAACAACATTTCAGTTGCTTCAAGTTTTTCCTTCATCTTTGATGATATTGTCCAGCATCCACTGTCATATTGATGAACTTACATCACCTAGCAATCTAGTACTCTCTTCTTTGTTTCTAGTGAAAGATTCCAGTGTCTTAATACTTTACTCGGCTTCTGGAACGCATCCTTTTCTATGCCAATTCGCCTTCAGCCCTCTGTGTCGCATGTTCCGCCTTCTGTTAGAACACTCCTCAGGTATTTCATTTTTTGTACCTGCTTGATTTTAGTATCTCCCAACTGTATTTAGTATTTTGGATTGCTCTTTTTGCTGATGACCATGCATTCGGTTTTCTAGCAGTTAATTTGTAGTCATTTTTTGTCACTCTCTTCAGCTACCTTCTGTAGGAGGTCATATAGTTTTCTTTTTCGTGTCTGCAAACAATGCTGTGACATCTGCGTACCTTATGTTGTTCTAATTGTGGCCTCCGATTACAAATCCAGGCATAACATCTAGGTTCCTCAAAATAGTATCACTGTACAAGTTGAATAGATCCGCTGAAAAGACACATACTTACCTTACTCTCCTTTCTGTTTTTGTATATCTTCTGAATTCGTTACCTGTCCGCATGCAGGCAGTTTACTGTCAGTAGAGATTCTTGATTATTCTTATGTCTTTCCCAAATATGTCGAAGCTGCTGAGCATCTCCATCAATTCTTTGTGGCGTATTTTGTCGAACGCCTTTGCAAAATCGAGAAAACATAGGTAAAAGTCCTTCTTCATTTGTATTGCTTTTTCGGAGAGAATCCTAATCATAAATACGGCGTTCCTTGTTCCAGTGTCTTTGACGAACACGTGCTGTTCTTCTCCTATCTCTGACCTGATTCTGCTTCTCACTGTATTCGTCAGGACTCAGTTTTGTAATATGAGCCATTAAGCTGATTTTTCGGTGGAGTTTGCAATATTTCGCACCTGGCTTCTTAGGCAGTGCTATAAAAATCATCTTGCATAGGTTGTCTGATATTACACTACTATTATAAATTTCGGTAATTATTTTTGTAATTTTCTCTATGCTGAATTCTTCCAGGGCTATCAGCAGTTCTATTACAATGCCGTCTGGATCAGCTGCTTTGTTTCTATTCAGTTTGGCCATTGTAGCTTCCACTTTGGAAGTTCCGGTCCGTTCTCATTTTTGTGTATTGTCGGTTGCTCTCTCTCTCTCTCTCTCTCTCTCTCTATATATATATATATATATATATCTCGTCGTGGAAAAGATCTTTTATATACTCTTCACATCGCTGGAGTATTTCCTCTTTCTCTAATATTATCGTTCCATCTTTGGATTTTATACATCCTGTTGAGGGTCAGATTTTTTGTCCTGTCAGTTCTCTTATTTCTTTATGCATGTCTGCTTCATTAGCCCTACTCAATCTGTCTACTTCCGATGACATTAAAAACTAAAATTGTACATAATGAAGGAAATGCCATTTATTTTATTGGTCGTTTAATTACCAAAAGGATTAGAAAAGTGATTACAGATGCTCGGTCAAAATGAAGGAGGGATATTTGGAATGTTCTTAAATCTTTTTATAAATTTTATTCAATGCGTTTTCGTTAGTCTCTTTGATGATCTCAGGTGGTCATTTGGCACACCAGTTTATAATGAACAAGATTTTGCTACTAAATGAATAAGTATGCTTGTTAGTTTTGATTTTGTTTGTTTAACGCAACATCAACTCAACACTAGACTCTTCTGGAGTATTTGTACCTGACTTCCCATCTTTCTCATAACTTTCCTCCGATGTAACCCCCTGCAAAACAGTGGCAGTAAAATGTCTTGCTTGATGCGAATTGATTATAAAAAAAATTCTACAGTATTATAATGTGGATATAAAATAGGGGATCAATTCTACATTGCAATCAATAGATGAACTGATCCATCAATTTTTAGTCACACTCAACCTTCTCTTACACACTTCATGACTTTATAGCCACACTCACCCTTCTCTTACACACTTCCTGACACCCCGCTGTAACCTGTCACTCTTTCTCATAACTTTTCTTCTATGTAACCCTCTGCAAATCAGTAGCAGTAAAATGCCTTCCTTGGGGCGATATGATTATTAAAAAAAATTCTCTAATATTATAATGTGGATATAAAATGGGGGATTAATTCTACATTACAATCAATATATAAACTGATCCCTCACTTTATATCCACACTCATCCTTCTCTTACACACTTCCTGACACCCCGCTGTAACCTGTCACTCTTTCTCATAATTTCCTCCTATGTAACCCCCTGCAAAACAGTGGCAGTAAAATGCCTTGCTTGATGCGATATGATTATAAAAAAAAGTCTATAGTATTATAATGTTGATATAAAATGGGGGAACAATTCTACATTACAATCAATATATAATCTGAGCCTTCACTTTATAGCCACACTCATCCTTCTCTTACACGCTTCATGACACCCAGCTGTAACCTGTCACTCTTTCTCATAACTTTCCTCCTATGTAACCCCCTGCAAAATAGTGGCAGTAAAATGCCTTGCTTGATGCGATATTATAAAAAAACATGAAAGACTGAAAGTTTTGTAAATCTATGTTAATTATTGAGCGCATATAAACAAGCAAAAACCTGTTGGACTTACTTTTACTGTTGAATTTTCATCCATTCTGAAATTATATTTCTTTTTTTTTTCTTCTATGTGCCGTATTCTTTTATGACAGTCCTTCATATCTCCCTATCCCTTGTAGCTTACTAACCATTCTCTTGTTATTCCTCTCAAATCATGCTCCGACAACCATCTGCTCAAGCCCATCAAGTATGTGACGTATTGTTTACCTTAGTCTTTCTTTCCATTTATCCGTTCCGTAAGCATCAGTTTCTCCAAGCCCACCTTCCTCATGACATGTCCCAGAAAATTCAATTGTCTTTTCCTGATATTAAGTAAGTTTCCTTTTCGTGTCGAGCCGCTTCGAAACCTCGTCGTTGCACACATATTCCGTCAATGGTATCCTCAGCATCCTCCTATAGAACCACATTTCCGTTGTTTGAAGTCTTTCCTTTATCTTTAATGAGTTTGTCCAGCATTCACTGCTATAATGAAGGACAGACATCACATAGCAATTCAGCACTCCTAGCTTTGTTTCCAGCGAAATCTTTCTGTCTTTCAATACTCTATACTTCACCTGGAATGCAACATTGGCCATTCAAACACGCCTTCTGATTTCTGTATTGCACTTTTCACTCTCTGTTAGGACCCTACCCAGGTATTTAAATTTCTGTACCTACTTGGAATTAAATTGCCAATGATACAATTCAGCAGTCTTTAAGATATGACTTTGTATGATATTTGTCAGATCAAGTGACACTGTTCTTTATTCAGTCTCATAGTCTTGTAAAGTTGTCAGTCAGTTAAGTGCCATACGTGATAAACGCTTTGGGCGATCATGTCTCGAAAGAGACATGACTGATTGGACAGAAGATTATCTCGCAGTATGTTGCCATTGCTTTTTGCGGTAGACTTTTTCTCAGACAAGGCTATAGAACCCGATATGTTCTATTATTTAACCCATAACTGGAGGGAAGAGATGGATTCATACCAAGAGTATTTGTGCGAAAGTGAATGCAAGGAATTCAGCTGGAATTCGAACTCGGCTCCCCGATTTGTCGTTCCGTTTGTGAAGTTGTACTGGACTAATATAACCATAGTTAAGACTATTGTGTGTTTATTGTGGCATGTTCTTGTAGAAACCAATAAGATGTAAATGCAAATTCTACTCCTCAACTTCTTTTCTTGCACATCCCGCCTGTGGAACTCCCTTCTGTTTACTTGCTTCCCCGACAACTACAATCTCCAAGAATTTAAATGTAAAGCCAATAGTCATCTCCTATCTCACTAACTTGCATCCTCTCTCTCGTGCTCCTTTCTCCGTCCACTCCACTCTCATCAGTATTCGCATCCTTCTCTTACCCACTTCCTGACACCCCTTATAACCTGCCACTCTTTCTCATAACTTTCCTCCTATCTAAACCGCTGCACAACAGTGGCAGTATCATGCCTTGCTTGGGGCGATACAATTATATAAAAAAAATCAATTTCCTTTTCACTTGGTTGTCCAATTCTTTAGCATTCTTCAAGTTCTTAAGTTAACGTCTTGCATTTGCAGTATCTCGCGATGTTGCGCAATATTATCCCTAGCACAGCCTATTCAATTTACTTAACCTCTATACTAAATATGTTATGATTGACCTACACATAGGCTTAAGTTTTTAGTATTTAATAATTCTAAATTCTGAAGGTTTATGATCCTTATTCAAGTTTCAGATAGGTTGTCTTTTAAAATGCTTTATATTTAGTCCTACCGCATAGATTAATTAGTAGAAAATGTTTTCTGGATATGAAGTATTAACCTTCTTTACATTGTTCGGACTGCTGATCTCATCGTTATTAACATATTCATGTTGTTTCGACCGTTGTACGCTTCGACATTCTTCAGGCGATTAGAGTCTGAAACAGAATCTTTATTTTGATCACTATACTAGATTGTTCTCGTTCCATGAGTCATGCTACTTCCATATGTTTTGCTTATCTCTACTTACCTCAACTCTTTAAGTTTTTGTTCTTCACTAAACTCACAACTCCTTAAGGACACATGACCTAGTTGATACAAGTGTAGGTTAGACCCAGTGACTTCACAGAAATAATTGTGAGTTCAATTTCGGGCGACAGCAGGGACGAATGAAAACTTAGAAAGTTGACTTAGATGGAAATAACCCAAAAATCCGGAAATAACATGACTAATGTAACGAGAAAAGTCTACCTAAGTGATCGAAGTAATTGGTTTGGTTCAAAATAACAAATCACATGAAGATGGCTGGAACGTATAACGGTTGAAACGTAGTGAATGTGGTAATAAAGATGAAAACAGCAGCCCGAACAATGTAAACAATTTCAAGAAATGTTATCAGAAATCTCTATAAAGAAGGACGCTGCTTGTGAATCAGAGAGCAAGTAATGTTTACAGTCTCGGCCGCAAGGGAAAGAGAACTAGTTTTTTCAGTTTCACAGTCCGCATGAGCCCCGAATATCTTCTTTCTACGCATGCACAAAACCAGAATATACGATTCTGTCTCATGTAGATTTATTGATGTATGTGTGTCTAAGGAAAACGTTTTAACGTCTGCTACAATAGTATATAGGATGTTCGTTGTGGTGCAGTGGATATCTGCTCGGAACGAGAAATCGAGGAGCCCAGTTCGAATTCCAGTTCAATTCATCGCATTCGCTTTCGCTCAAATACCCTTGGTATGAATTCATCTCTTCCCTCCAGTTATGGGTTAAATAACAGAACAGATTGGGTTCTATATATTTGGCCGGCAACCAGTCTACCGCAGAAAGCAATGGCAACCTACTGCGGGATAATCTTCTGTCCATTCAGTCTTGTCTCTTTCGAGACATGATCGCCCAAAGCGCTTATCACGTATGGCATTTAACAGACTGACAACTTCACAAGACTATGAAACTGAATAAAGAACAGTGTCAATTGTTCTGACAAATATCATACAAAGTCATATCTCCCGAACGACAATCCGAAACGGCGGATTTATTTTAAGACCAAATTTGTAATTATCGCGTAACATTTTTTCTCTAATAATACGTATTAATTTTAGATAATCTCGAGGTGTGGCAAAGTTACGATAGCTTTTAGGGTTTTTTTCTGGAATTTTCTTTGAAAATATTTTGGCTGGTTGATTCTGTATAATGTGAAACACACGAATGCAAAGAGCCGAATGCACATCTTAAAAAAGCATTAATCTTTCTTCCTGTGAATGGATATTCTCAAATATTTCAAATTAGAAAAAAAAGTTGACCTCTCGGATATGTGGCTAAAACGACCTAAAGCTTTTATATTTTTTAATCAGTACACATTAAGAAGTGAATCAAAGCAAGGAATACCATAAACAGACAATTTTGTGATACACAATGAGGAGAATGGCTTGAAGAATTTAATACTAACAGGATGTGGGTCGGAAAGATTGTCTGTATATATGGTAGAGTGTATGCAAGATGGATGTTAGAAGGTCCTGATCGCCTCCTTCTTGTAGGGACACAGAACATAGAAGAAGAACTATTTGTCAGAAAATGGATACGTGTATAATATGGGTATTAGATTTCTAATATCCTAGTTGAAGCAGTTGAATTGCGAGGTTTGGTTTAAAATTTGTTTTCTTTTCTTCTCTCATATTATTACACAATGTTACATCTTGTTTTTTACTTCTTTTTAATTTTATGCTAACGATAAGGTATATATTTTGTAAATTACTTAAATGGCACTATTTTTTACAACAAGAATATTCGTAAAAAACGTGGAATGAAGCCAAAAGCCAAATAAATTTAATTTTTTGGATGGTGCAATCTTCGACCTGTTTAAATAGTGTGAAACAGCTCGTAATGATACTTACATGCTCCGGTAGCTTCAGACAGACGTTTTATCGTAAATAATCACAGCTTGCATCATCCGTTCTTCTTCTTTGTCTTCTTTCTTGTTTTTCTGTTATTGGTCGATATGTTCAAGTTTTAGATTAGAATTACAATGGAATTTCTGAAAGAGGTATTGGAAAGTAACGACGATCGTTAGAGAAAAAACGTAAAATCCTATGGTGTGTGATCGCAGGAAAATAGTAGCGTAAAGAGATGAGAAGAAAGAATAAAAGACATGCAGAGAAGAAGAAAACAAAAACCGTTTTCGATCGTTTTTATCGTCACATTTTAACCAAGCTCATCTAAGCAATCACCGCATCAGTGCGTCCTTCGGCTTTTGGTTTCAATTGATTCTTTTCCAGAGGTTTTGTTGTAAAGAATGGATAGACAGTGTAAGAGTAAATTAAAATGAAAATTGACAGGTAATATTAAAGAACAGGAGCAAAGAGTGTAATCTAAACAAAAAGCCTTTTCAAAACTTTCAAGAATATGAAGAAGCAAAATAAGTTATATATATAACGTCTTCTATTTTTTTTTCTTTATTTTCTAAATATACACATACATACAAACTCACATACACACATATATATATTGACGTATCTCATTGAAAATAGCGAAAAGTAACTGTTTATTTATCCTCTGTATTACAATAAAAACTGTTGTACATTCATTTGTGTGCGTATATATAAATATATATATATGTGTGTGTGTGTGTGTGTGTGTGTGTGTGTGTGTGTGTGTGTGTGTGTGTGTGCAACAGTCTTTATAACTTATTGTACTAATCATACCACAACGAAACTGACATGAAACACAGGCTACATCTCTCTCAGCGGAGATCAATTCGATTTCATTTTCACACATGGAGACCTACCTAACCCTATCGGAACATTGTCGTTGACAACGCAAATATCATGTTCTATAAAACTTACCTAAATCAGACATAGGCATTTCTTTTAACTTCAATGAACATAAAACTTTACTGTTTAAATTACATTTTTTCAACTGTAAACTTGCCTATAGGCTAACGTGTATAATCGTTTATAAGCTGACTTCATGTGTAGCTGAATACTATGGCATGAAACCATCCAGAAACCATTTACCCATGAACAATGTAACGGGCCATTGAATTTTCAACATCTTCTTAATAAACAAATTACCGATGTATAAAACAACCCCTACGTTTTTCATTGAAAATCCTGAGGTTTTCTTGTAAAGACTTGATGTACGAGTAAATTAAAATGAAAACTGACAAGTAATATTAATAAACAGGACAAAAGAGTGTAATCTAAACGAAACGTCTTTTCGAAACTGAGCGAGAAATTTCAAATATGAAGAAGCAAAAAAAGTTATATATATATTGTAAGAAAAACTATATATACATACATATATGACTATATATATATATATATGACTATATATATATATATATATATATATATATATATATATATTCTAATATAATGTAAGAAAAACTATATATATGAGTATATATATATATATATATATATATATATACATATATATAGTCTTTCTTACAAAATATTAGATATATATATATATATATATATATATATATATATATATATATATTTTAAAAAAGGATTAATTCAAAGATGTTGAATGGCCATTTCGATATGAAGATCCCCACGGGGGACAACACATCACCTCAGCAACAGAAAAATCCTTTCAGAAACTGGAGAAAAATTAGTCTACTTTTCCTTTTTAAATAGATTGTAAAGAAATTAAAAAATAAAATAAAATAAAATAAAAATAAAAATAAAGGGAAAGAAAAAGAAAAAGAAAACGAAAAAGAAAAAGATAGAATAAAATCAAATAAATAAGAAAAGAAAAAATTGACATCGTCTGGGTTCGCAAAAAAAAGGGAGAATGTAACTAAAAATTAACAGACAGACGATGTCAATTTTTTCTTTTCTTATTTATTTGATTTTATTCTATCTTTTTCTTTTTCGTTTTCTTTTTCTTTTTCTTTCCTTTATTTTTATTTTTATTTTATTTTATTTTATTTTTTAATTTCTTTACAATCTATTTAAAAAGGAAAAGTAGACTAATTTTTCTCCAGTTTCTGAAAGGATTTTTCTGTTGCTGAGGTGATGTGTTGTCCCCGTGGGGATCTTCATATCGAAATGGCCATTCAACATCTTTGAATTAATCCTTTTTTAAAATATATATATTTGCTCTGTAATATTTTATTACATGGAGCTCTCTTCCTGTATCATTTTTTAATATTAAAATAAAATTTTTAATATTAATTAGGATCGGGTTTTTTGGAATTTACCTTCCTGCTTTTTTCCCTTGGATTGAAGTATCTGAATTAAAATATATATATATATATATATATCGCTTCTACCTAAAAGGTTTAATTAAATAAACTTAAATAAAAAGTTTTAAAATCTTATATTGAAATCCATTCCTCCCCGCCTAAATACACCTCTTCAAACAGCTCAAAATCGTAACCTTAAACAAGTATTTTAACTCATTTAGTTGTCTATGTTTATAAAATATGAACTCTTTTACCAAATCCCTATATATATATATATATATATATATATATGTGTGTGTGTGTGTGTGTGTGTGTGTGTGTGTGTTTCTTTAGTAACTTTAAATTCATGACTTCCTGTAATGGATAAACTTAAATAAAAAATTCTTAAGATATTACATTTAAATCTATTCCTCCCCTTCCTAAATATATCGTTTCAACACCCTGTAACCCCGCCACTAACAACTCTGTCCTGTTGTACTTTTTGACCGTTGTTAACCTAAAACCCTTCCACACTCTACCCCAGGGCCTTCGCCATTTGGAACAAAACAATGTCGCTGACGTGACGTAGAATCTCTATTAGAGATCCTATGTCGAAATGTACATCCGACACCTTTGAATTTTGAAATTTTTTTCTAATTTATATATATATATATATATATATATATATATATATGGGCAGTAGCCACTGTTTTATGCAGCTTTCGTTGAAAATGACAGACAAGGTGTGATGGTTAAGTTTTTTAATGTAATTCTGTTAATGATCTGATGTCTATCTTTTGAGAACATAAATTATATAAAAAGTATACAAATGTTTTTCTTTGTACGAGCGTTTTCGGCTATGCTTTTGGCCATTTTTGATGATTAATGTCATTTACGTGTAACAGAATGTAACCGTGTTATGTATAATTTGGATTTGTGACATATTTTATGTACCGAACACAGTAAGCAGGATGTTTGTTTGTTCGTAGCTGATATTACTGAGTCCTGGTCTTTTCGTTTTTAATAATAAGGCCTCCATTATTTACAGTCTTTTTTTTTTTTTGCCTGTGGATGATGCTATGATATTTGTGTTGTCAACGACTATATTCTGAATAGTGTTTGGTATTTTCAAATGTCGGTTTAAATGAAATCGAATTGAGCTTCACTGAGAGAGATGTAACGTGAATCTTTGTGTCAGTTTTGTAGTCGTAAACATAAACAGCATCTATCACGAAAATTCCTCGGAATACGGGCTGAACCTATCCGTTTCCAGCTAATTTCAGGATCCAGCCCTTCCTCTTTCATTTTCCAGAATGCCCGCGAAAGGGCTGTCTGGTACCTCTGACTGGGGTTCGAAAAGGAGTACCTGTGGTTATACAGTCTTTGTTTGAAAGGACCGGCGGACATACCGATATAGGTCTGGAAGTCGTTTTTTTTTTTTTGTTAGATGGAGAAATGCGGGATTCATAAATCACCTGGGTGGAATTGCATTTTCCCTCCACCGGGCAGGCGTCCACAGAATTACAGTTGCATTCGTTTAGAATACCGTACCTAGATTCAGCATTGCGCAAGTTCACCAGAATACTCCTATTATGGGAACTGATAAGGCTGTCCATATTCGGGGTGCAAGAATAACTAATTTTAATGGTGTACCTATTAAAAAATCTTCCGTAGAGGGTTACTGTCATTAAAATTTTTGTCTATTGACTTGAGAAAATATTTACCAATATTGATGTTAGTTAGTTTACAATAAGTGGGGTTAAACCAAATTATCTTTCTTTTTCTACAGTTTCCTTTATTTTTATTTTTAGATGATTCGGAGTCTATTGTAGGTTTATTATATGTTAATTTGTTCTTATATCCTTTTGGAAGGGCCTTATTGTAAATATTTTTACTTGCGTTGAAAATTTTAATGTCGGATGATAATTGGTTGATTCTATTATTCACTATATTGGGTATCTGTTTTATAATATCTTTGGGGTGGTTGGATGAAATATTAATATAAGTGGGGGAACTATTTTCTTATATTAATATTATATTATATATTATATTACAATATTAATATTATATTATTATATATTATAAAAACAATGTCTCTGACGTGAAGTAGAGTCTCTATTAAAGATCCTATGTCGAAATGTACATCCGACAGCTTTGAATTTTGAAAATTTTCTCTAATTTATGTTGACTCTGTATTCTTAATACATTGAGCCCTCTGCCTGCATCACTTTTTAATGTTAAAAATTTTTAATATTGATTAGGATCAGGTTCTTGGAATTTACCTTCCTATTCTTCCACTTCAGATTAAAGAAAAACAAAAAAAAGAAATATATATATATATATATATATATATATATATTAGAATCCTTGGTACTTGCTAAGGTAAATTCCACAGTATTTTTATTCCAAAGAGAACTCAATGATAAAATTTATAATAAAGAACATAAGTATGATGTGTTTATAAACCTATTGGTAATATAATATTTCGCAGCTCTCTTATCGGCCGCTCGTCAGACCAAATTCATACAACAATTTTGACCCATTCATTGTTGTATGAATTTGGACTGACGAGCGGTCGATAAGAGTGCCGCGAAATATTATATTACCAATGGGTTTATAAAAACATCCAACTTATGTTCTTCATATATATATATATATATATATATATATATATATATATATATATATATATCCATCCTGTAAATGGAGAAAGTGACAATAGCGAGACAGTGTCGTCGGCTAAGTTCACTGTTTTTACTATCAAATATGAAAACACTTACAACCTGTTTGCACATTGACAGTGGCTTCTTATTTTATTTTTGCAATAATTATGACGTCAAGTAGTCAACAGTGTATGTGTGTATATATATATATAAATAAATATATATAAATATATATATATATATCCTCTCTGTTACAATTTGTATATTTAATTGTATATATATATATATCCCAATTTATAATATAGAAGTTGAGTATTTATATATAAAAATGGGAGGATATATAAGCGGATGATTATTATCTATATATATATATATATATATACTATAGTCACCCGCAGACAGTTATGTTTCGCTGTATTAGAGCTCATCAGTACGGTTTAGAATCCGATAGCTTCCTAAACCCAGGATTGAAACCCGATCGAATCGGTATCAGTCGGCGATTCTACCCCTAGGCCACGAGCTTCCAGTAGAAGAAAGCAGGCTTTTTAGCGCGTACAGATAGATAGATTGATAGATATATAATAATCATCCGCATATATATCCTTCCATTTATAGATAGATAGATAGATAGACAGATAGATAGATAGAAAAAGAATTAGATAGATAGATAGATAGATAGATAGATAGATAGATAGATAGATAGATAGATAGATATGAAGAGACTGACATAGATAGATAGATAGATAGATAGATATGAAGAGACTGACATAGATAGATAGATAGATAGATATGAAGAGACTGACATAGATAGATAGATAGATAGATATGAAGAGACTGACATAGATAGATAGATAGATAGATAGACAGATAGATAGAAAAAGAATTAGATAGATAGATAGATAGATAGATAGATAGATAGATAGATATGAAGAGACTGACATAGATAGATAGATAGATAGACAGATAGATAGAAAAAGAATTAGATAGATAGATAGATAGATAGATAGATATGAAGAGACTGACATAGATAGATAGATAGATAGACAGATAGATAGAAAAAGAATTAGATAGATAGATAGATAGATAGATAGATATGAAGAGACTGACATAGATAGATAGATAGATAGACAGACAGACAGATAGATAGATAGATAGATAGATAGATATGAAGAGACTGACATAGATAGATAGATAGACAGATAGTTAGAAAAAGAATTAGATAGATAGATAGATAGATAGATAGATATGAAGAGACTGACATAGATAGATAGATAGATAGATAGATAGATAGACAGATAGATAGATAAAGAATTAGATAGATAGATAGATAGATAGATATGAAGAGACCGAGACAGATAGATAGATAGATAGATAGATAGATAGATAGATAGATAGATATGAAGAGACTGACATAGATAGATAGATAGATAGATATGAAGAGACTGACATAGATAGATAGATAGATAGATAGATAGATAGATAGATAGATAGATAGATAGATAGATAGATAGATAGATAAATAGATCGATAGATAGATAGATAGATAGATAGATAGATTAGATAGATAGATATGAAGAGACTGACATAGATAGATAGATAGATAGATAGATATGAAGAGACTGACATAGATAGATAGATAGATAGATAGATATGAAGAGACTGACATAGATAGATAGATAGATAGATAGATAAGGAAGAGACTAATAGATAGATAGATAGATAGATAGATAGATAGACTGACATAGATAGATAGATAGATAGATAGATAGATAGATAGATAGATAGATAGATAGAGAGACGACATAGATAGATAGATAGATAGATATGAAGAAAGAGACTGACATAGATAGATAGATAGATAGATAGATAGATAGATATAAAGAGACCGATAGATAGATAGATAGATAGATAGATGGACAGAAGATAGATCATAGATAGATAGATAGATAGATAGATAGATACATAGACTGACATAGATAGATAGATAGATAGATACATAGATAGATAGATAGATAGATAGATAGATAGATAGAAAGAGACTGACATAGATAGATAGATAGATAGATAGATAGATAGATAGATATGAAGAGACTGACATAGATAGATAGATAGATAGATAGATAGATAGATAGATAGATAGATAGATAGAAGAGACTGACATAGATAGATAGATAGATAGATAGAGACAGACAGACGACATAGATAGATAGATAGATAGATAGATAGATAATAGAAAGAGACTGATAGATAGATAGATAGATAGATAGATAGATAGATAGATAGATAGATAGATAGAAGACTGACATAGATAGATAGATATGAAGAGACTGACATAGATAGATAGATAGATAGATAGATAGATAGATAGATAGATAGATATGAAGAGACCGACATAGATAGATAGATAGATAGATAGATAGATAGATAAGAAGAGACTGACATAGATAGATAGATAGATAGATAGATAGATAGATAAGTGAAGAGACTGACATAGATAGATAGATAGATAGATAGATAGATAGATAGATACATAGATCGATATAGATAGATAGATAGATAGATAGATAGATAGATAGATAGATAGATAGATAGATAGATAGATAGATATGAAGAGACTGACATAGATAGATAGATAGATAGATAGATAGATAGATATGAAGAGACTGACATAGATAGATAGATAGATAGATAGATAGATAGATATGAAGAGACTGACATAGATAGATAGATAGATAGATAGATAGATAGATATGAAGAGACCGACATAGATAGATAGATAGATAGATAGATAGATAGATAGATAGATAGATAGATATGAAGAGACTCGATAGATAGATAGATAGATAGATAGATAGATATGAAGAGACTGATAGATAGATAGATAGATAGATAGATAGATAGATAGATAGATAGATAGATAGATAGAGTATCTCTGTTTATTATGTCTATCTTAATATTAAAGCTTCTTCAGATATCGCGAGGAAAATGTAAAACAAAGGAACTGTATACTGGTATGATTTGACTGGGGTAATTCTAATTTGGTAAAGCCATAGATAATTTTTCAATATGTTGCATGCATGTAAAAACGCATTTTTCTTTAGGTGTTTGTTATACGATAACGTTAGTTAATATACATGTGTATTTGTTCTTATATATTTTTTATATATATATATATATATATATATATATATATATGTGTGTGTGTGTGTGTGTGTGTGTGTGTGTGTGTTTAAATTTTTGTGGTTTTTATGTGTGTGTGTGGTTGTAGAAGATGTAAGCATACATTTGAAAGAAAATATTCAAATATTTGTATATTGATTGATTTACTTACAAATGGGCCATTTTGTTCCACGAATGTTTGTTCAGGCAATTCATAATTAAATTACACTCAAACATTTCATCTTTCTTAAAAAATTAAATGGTTTGAGTGATTTTTCTGTCTTACAGAGAATTGAAATTCTCCCTATTAAGATAATTTTGTCGATCTCAAAATAAATAGTAATCCGTAGTTGCAAGGTTTCGAGCAATCTTTACATCGTAAAGTACCTACGGTAATATGACTGTTAACTAGAAATTATTGCAGGCGTTACCTGACTTTATCCATCTCACGGAACATAAAATTTTACGTGTCTTTATTAGGACGCAATAATTTTCTAGAACTATCAAAATTATTGACTCTAAAAAGGTTACCTGTCCTGACAATATACCAGCGGTTATTCTCAAGAATAGCAGCCTAGGTTTATCAGCAATACTGGCAAAAAAAGTTCACCAGTTTCCTGAAGAAGAAACGCTTTCCATATCTATGGAAGATGTCAAATGTTTGCCTTGCTTGTTGCAACATCAAACCATTAAACGCTTAAGTGCAATCAATAAACTCTTCGAATCTACAAACAATGTCAGTTGAACACATCAATAAGCCTGAGCCATAACCAGTACGAATTTCGTCCATATATTGGATAAACATTAATATAAAACAGATAACGTACTTTTTCTTCGGCGTTTTAATCGATAGAAATATAGACGTAAATATTTGTTTATTAAGCATTTATTTTAAATTTATTTTTAAAGTTGCTATTAGTCATTTATTTTAAATGAGATTTAATGTTTTAGAGTTCAGTTTGACTAGAGTAAACAAAGATTATAATACAAAAAAAATGCAAAATTTAAATCTTTTTTTTCTTTTAAATTTCCCTCCGAGATCCGCTCAGCTCATACATTCTGATATATTTCATCATTCTGGTTCAAATCAAAAGGAAGAGTCTTCACCAGAAAAAAAAGTATGTAATTTGGTTGAAATTTAATGAACGTAATAGAAAGATGGAAATTGGCTGTGAAAATTTGTTGTTATGTCGCTAGTAAAAAATGCTGCCATCTTTCCTATTACGAATGGTCGTATATTTTGGGGACAGGAGATGACGAACATTTGTTTTCGAATGTTCATACTTATTATTTGCTTGTAATTTGTGTTTGATATTTTATGTCTTATTTTCATTCTATACATCAAATCCACACATTTTTGTCAACCAACATACCACACCCATTTCCTATTCTCTCTCTCTCTCTCTCTCTCTCTCTCTCTCTCTCTCTCTCTCTCTTCAGAGAGGCGGAGTATATATAGTGTTAGGAAGAGTTCATTCTGGAGTTACAGGTAAGGATCCAGGACACCCCCCTCCCAAGCTTTTACTTCACAAGGTTCCTTAATATTTTTTCTCTTTGGATTAATCATCAAAGGCTCTGTAAATTTTCTTTTTCTGCTAGATTTCCGTGTTTCTGAAACTGCTTGAGGCCTTTGCATATCGAATGTGTCAAATATTGTGTCCATTACTTCCTACTCTTGCTGAGGTAGACCGTTAGAATCCTCTAACACATTGTCTGTTATATTAACAATATATCTTTCAAAAGTTATCTTCTACTTTGATACACTAAACATATATATATATATATATATATATATATATATGTGTGTGTGTGTGTGTGTGTGTGTGTGTGTGTGTGTGTGTGTGTGTGTGTGTTTTGTAGTGTCTCCCCTTTGTATATGATAATTGACTCGACTGTGTGTACATATACCCCTGCCATAGTAAGATACGGGAGCTGCCATAGAGTTATAGAGAGATCCGTTCGAGTTATCGGGGTGTACCGGAACTGATACGTAAGTTACCGAGAGATACCGAAGTTACCAAGAGATTACCGCATCAGAAGTCAGACTAGCTCTGAGCTCCACTCAGCTAGAATAATATAGACGGTTATACTATTTCCAACGACTTCACTTCAAGACTTGTATATATTTATTTCTTACCAATAGTATTCCATGATTTACTAACCTGCCTTTCAAGTTTGTATATTACGTTCAATATAACCTACTTTTCTATCTCAATATCTGTTTTGTTGTTCATTACTTTGTGCGATTCCTTTCCCGGAATCCACAACAATATATATGAGGTGCTGTGAAATATAGCCTGCTATGTGATATTCTGTGCAGTGTTTCAGAATTTGCGGTTTTCGATGCCCATTCGCATGCAGATTGATTAAAAAGTATCTCCCTATTTATGTACGAGTGGCCAGACAGGAGTCCTGACTTAACGCTCTGTCACTTTTTTCTTTGGTTTTGATTAAAGAAGCAAATCTAATATATCAATGCAAGGCTTTGGACGAATTTGAAGTGTAAATACAAGAAATTATGTCTTTCACACCACAATAGTTCATAAATGAAATCAGGTGAGGGTATTCCCGGCTGGCTTTAGAATCTGGTACGAAACCTGCTACCCGTATCGAATTTTGAACAAAATCTCACTCTAAACGCTTTTGTATTTTTATCCATATCTTGTAAAAATTATGGTTTATTAATAAATTATAAATAAATATTTTAAAATAGGAGTTACTTTTTGTAATATAGGAATAAAGTGTCGATGCTGACATTTGAGTTTAAACATGGAGCAACAGAAAACAAATAATTGTGGACGTTGATTAGTTGCAAGTAGAGGAATTATGCTGGTGAGATCAAGTGATATTGCATTTACAAAGATAGAAAGGGGCGTAAGACAAGGATGTGTCTTTTCACCGGATCTGCTCAACTTGTAAAGTGAAACTATTTTGAGACCCTAGATGCGACGCCAGGATTTGTTATCGGAGGCCACAATTTGAACAACATAACGTATGCAGATGATACAGTGCTGATTGCAGACACAGAAAGAAAACTACAAGATCTCAAACATAAGGTAGCTGTGGAGAGTGACAAAAAAGAACTACAAAAAACTACAAGAAAACTGAATGAGTGGTCATCAGCAAAAAGAACAACCCATAATGCCAAATACAAGTGGGGGATACAAGTACAAAACAAGTACAAAAATTTAAATACCTAGGAAGTGTTTTAACAGAAGACGGAAAGTGCGACACAGCGATCAGAAGGCGAATTGGCATGGCGAAGGACGCGTTACAGAAGTTGAGTAAAATATTAAGAGACAGGAGAGTTTCATTAGAAACAAAAAAAAGAGTGCTAGATTGCTATGTGATGTCAGTTCTTCAATACGGCAGTGAATGCTGAACAATATCATCGAAAATGAGGAAAAAACTTGAAGCATCGAAAATGTGGTTCTACCGAAGGATGCTGCGGATATCGTGGACCGAGCGTGTGAGCAATGTTGAGGTTTTGAAAAGAATGGCAACGAAAAGAAAATTAATAGTGAGCATCAGGAAGAGACAACTGAAGTTCCTGGGACATGCAATGAGGAAAGAGAGCTTGATACTGACAGGCCAGATAGAAGGGAAAAAAGACAGTGGAAGGCAGCAGATAACATATTTGAAGGGCCTGAGCAGGTGGATGAGAGAAGGAGAGTTGCATGGTGTAACACGACAAAACGTACAAAGAACCACCAGGAATAGGGAGACGTGGAAAGCCATGATCGCCTATATCATGAAAGGACAGGGCGCATAGAATAATATATATAACGAATATTAAGGAAATGGTATAAAAAAACCGGTAATTTAAAATGATTTTTTGAACATTGTTTTTATAATTAAACAGTATTATATATTTATTTCTATCCTGTCTGGAAAAGATTCGCAGATTCGACTCTTGCCGAATGATACACATTTTCGTAACAGAAATTAATCGTAAATAATCATGCCGGTAGAAATTAATATATAATACTGTTTGATTATAAAAGCAGAATATCTACTTAAATACGAGTATCGATCAAAAATAATGTTCAAACAAATAATTTCATATATATATATATATTGTGTGTATTTTGGCAGCAGTTTTTCATTGATGCAGGTTCCATTGAATAATATAGACAAGTTTTGTCTATTTATTTTGTGTAAGATCCTTTCATAATATCTGATTAGCTTGATAGTGCTATCGTTAAAGGACGACAAGAAATCGCAGTAATTGTTGATTTTTTTATCGGGTCTGAGCTTTCGGCTTACATAAGCCATTATCAAAGAATGAATATTTAATATATAGTGAACATAGAACATTTAAATTATTAACGGAGTGGAATTAAACAAACAAAATTAAACCAAAAGACAAGTCCATTTTTAACGTGGCGAATGGCGGCAGACGGTGACAAAATGGTGGTGGTGTGGTTCTTGGTCACATGAGTGAATAGTGGCATGAGGGGATTGGTCTGCGAACTGCTACTACTATGGGTAGAGGGGGTAAGTGTAGTAACTATGACCTCTCCCGTCGATTATAGGCATTGGAGTATGTTAGTAGAGATGTCGAAATTTATTTTATTTAAGCTAGGTTTAAACTGTTTGATGTAGATAGCTTCTAGAATTTTGAGTTTTTGTTTATTATTTTCTTGTCTAAGTATACATGTATTTTCAACAAGAGTTTTTCTGAGCATGAAAAAGAGAAAAAAAAATGGCTGACGGTATTCGCTGAAGGTTATTTCTAGCATATTTGACATTACAAAACGTTTCAATCATATTTGATTAAATACGGTAAGTGAATTTTAAGTTGTTTGTACAAAACTGGAATTAGATTTTATATATACACAAGTGTATTGATTGTTGTGAGGATTTCTCCTATAAGAACGTGCCTAAATCAGACATATCCATTTATTTTAACTTAATCAACCTACAACATTACTATTTAAATTACATTTTTGCAATTGTAAACTTGTCTATAGGCTAACGTGTATAATCGTTTATAAGCTGACGTAATGTGTAGCTAAATCTTTTGACATGAACCCATCCAGAAAGCATTTACCCATGAATAAGTCAACGAGCCATTGAAAATGCATGATTTGCAACATCTTCTTTATAAAGAAATTACTTTTGTAAAGTACAACCCCTACTATTTTTAATGAAAACTGACCCTGAAATCTTGAATTACGGGAAGATAGTAGAACTTCTAGTCAATAAATTAATTATAAGTATTCAAAATGAATAGATATATTTCAATTACTCTCTTTCTATATATATAAATATGTATATTGGAAAGCGCACACACACACACACACACACACACACACACACACACACACACACATATATATATATATATATATATATATATATATATTACGGAAATTAACGAAGATTGACGAAATGTTTATAAACAACCGACAATTTGAAATGATTTGTTTGAACATTGTTTTTGATCGCTACTCGTATACGAGTATCTTTGTTCTTTCTGTCGGTACAAATCTCCTTATGTATATATATATATATATATATATATATATATATATATGAAAAACTACTAAAATTTTGTAAATTTAAAAATGTATTTTTTGACAGTATTTATTTATTTCTATTATTATATTTGACATTTCAGACCGTCCTCGGCCTTTCATCAGAGGCAAATGATTTTAAAATTTAAATTAGAAACGTTTTCGCGAGAACCGTTCGTCCCAGAGATTGTTTACATCACGTGACGCAGAAAGCGATAGAATGTTGTTTTAAAGAAATTTTTTTTAAATGTATTTAAAAAAATGTTGAACTATTGAAATATTTATAAAGATTCAAAACACCTAAGTCCCTATTTAACCCTAGCCTGTATGTATTTAATTTTAAAATCCAGTATTTTTCTTTCTTTCTGCGTGAGTATGTAGAACTAAAACCAGAATCGATTAGAATCTATCAGAATCTGATTTTAGTTTAAAATCATTTGTTTCTGATGAAAGGCCAAGGACAGTCTGAAATATCAAATATAATAATAGAAATAAATAAATACTGTCAAAAAATACATTTTTAAACTTACAACTTACAACTTACAATTCTAGTAGTTTTTCCTATACATATTAAGACAGTATACGTGGATCATCACTATGTTTTATATATATGTACGTTGGAAGCCATAATTATTAGGCCACCCCAGTTTTTTAAAAGAAATGATGTATTTCATAAAATTCTTTGTATTTATTGCCAAGTGGATTATTCTACATGAAAATAGAACGGTTCATTTTTTAATACTATTATGTGCATCAAATTAACTATTCTGGTGTCCATTTTTGGGGGCTCTCTTCCCCATGATAGTCTCTTTTTCTTATTGGATGGCCGAAGTATATGCTTCCTGGCTGCCTTGTAAAATTTTGCAATGTTATAATAACAAAAAAAAACATTCTATTAGAATTATACACTTGGCAATAAATACTAAAAATAGTCTGAAATACATAATTTCTTTTTAAAAACTGGGATGGCCGGAAGTATATATATATATATATATATATATATATATATACACTACATATATGCGCTACATATATACACTACATATACGCATCGCTCATTCCATCATGAATTAGAGCACACTAGCTATTGGGCGTGTTTATACGCGCTAAAAAGTCTGCTGTCTTCTAGCAGAATCGCTGACTGTCGCCGATTCGGTCTGGTTTTCTAATCCTGGGTTAGGAAGCAATCGGAGTCTAACCGTACTGATGAGCTGTGATACAACGAAACAGATCTGTCTGCGGATGACTGTAGTGTGTGTATATATATATATATTATTATTATTATTATTATTATTATTATTATTATTAATTGCTTTATTTCATTGGTTTATTTTGGGTGTGTGCGTATGTGTGGTACACTTCATATTTGTTGGTTAATTTTCGTTTCCAATTTCTTACCCCACCATTTATCTCTTTTCATCTCTTTAGAAATAGAAAAAAAGATTGTGTAATCCTGACAAATCTTTCCATTTCAATTCTGCCTTTCTTTTTTTCTTTTTTGATTCGACTTCATTTCTTCCTTGTTGATTACTGATTGCACCTCACATTGTTTCTCCTTCTCTAACGACACCCAGCCTACTTCCAAAACAATTTTCGTAAACATCGCCAGCTTACAATTTCGCCATTTTGTTCACTCTTTTTATTTTTATTTTTTAAATCTTGTTCACTTCGTCACTTTTGTTCGCCTTGCTTCTTCATTTCATTCCATTTCACTGCAACTTGTCTTTTGTCTTCAGTTTTTTTATTGTCTTCATTAGATTTAACATTCGGTTTATTTTGGTCGTGTTTTCGAGTGTCTTTTTATTGATTTAAAGTGGAGAACATGTCGGAGATGTAGGTGAACAATTCATACAGAATCTGCCCTTTTTTTTCTATCGTCATTGAAATATTTTTTTTATTTCTCTCTGCTCCCACACATTTCCCCCTGTCACCATTGAGCATTGGAAGCGATGATAGCGCTCAATTCAATTCCACGTTAGGCTGTAATGGGGAAGCTTTAGGTAACACAGCGTGTAGTACTAAATGACTACATCATAAATTCTATCTTCAAAAACGGATATTATTTCTAAGAATCTGTCAGGAATCATTACTATCATAAGTAAGACAAACTTCTATTTCATCCTGGTCTGTGTTATCCGACCATTCTCAATTCTTGAAATCCAATGATATATCGGTTTTACTAATAAGGAAGCGACGCAAACTTTGATTTTGTTCCTGGATTCTAAACGACATCAAACGACAAATCGGAGAGCCGAGTTCGAATTCCAGTTAAATTCCTTGCATTCACTTGCGCACAAATAACCTTGGGAAATATATTAATCAGTCTCTTCTCTCCTGTTATGGGTTAAATAATAGGACAGATTGGGGTCCTATAGCCTTGGTTGGCAACCACTCTACCGGAGAAATCAATGGCAACCTACTGCGGGATAATCTTCTGCCCAATCAGTCATGTCTCTTTCGAGACATGATCGCCCAAAGCGTGTATTAACTCAACTGACTGAACTGTTATCAGCGTGGACATTTGTCTCAGCGTTTTGCGGCACAATTTCCTGTGCTTACTTTCGCATAAAAAATCTTCTGAAATTAATCGATCTGTATGCTTTTTCGTCGCCGTCTTCTTGCGGCCATAGGCCGAGATAGAACTCACTACACACCTCCAGTATTCCCTGTGTATTTGGAACCCTGGTGCAGTTTTTTGTAGCGAAATTCATAATCTTGTCGAATAGCTGAATACTTGATGTTTCGCCAGGGCTACCAAGGGTGTTTTTATTGTGACACCAACACTAGATTGGTTGCCTCCAAGACCCATCCCATTATTTAACTCATAACTGGAGGGAAGTGACGGATTAGTGCTAAAGTGAATGCAGAGTACTCAACTGGAATTCGAACTCGGCTCACCGATTTCTCCTTCCAAGCCGACATCCACTGCACCACAACGCACATCCGTCACTGAACGCATACACACGCCTGGTATTCCCAAGCGGTCACCCATCTAGGTACTGACCAGGCTCACGTTGCTTAACTTTGGTGATCGAACGAAAACCGGTGTATTCAACGTGATATGCCGTAAACCAAATTCAAACGCTTTTTACCTAGCTACGTATTAAATAGTAGGGTAGACTATTGCCTAAAGATATTAGTGGGGTATAATCTAAGTAAAATAAATACTCTGAAATTCAAACCGTAGAAAAAGGAACAGCATTTTTCCAGTGACGATTCTTCTTCTGCTTCTTTTTCTTCCATGTGCCTTGTCCTTTCAGGACGTAGACGATCGTGGTTTTCCACGTCTCCCTATCATCAGTGGCTCATAGCACACTTTTTCATGTAGCACCACGCAACCCCGTTCTGTCATCCACTTGTTCAGGCCCTTCAAATAAGTTATCCGCCGCTTTCCCCGTCTCTCTTTCCCTCTCTCTGACCTGTGATGCTCCAAGCCTTTCTTCCTCATCACATGTCCCAAAACCTTCAGCTGTCTCTTCTTGATGCTCAGTATTAATTTCCTTTTGATCTCCATCCTTTCCAAAACCTCATCATTGCTCACATGCTCAGTCCATGATATCCGCAGCATCTTCCTGTAGAACCACATTTCAGTTGCTTCAAGTTTTTCCTTCATCTCTGATGATACTGTCCAGCATTGACTGACATATTGAAGAACTGACATCACATTGTAAGCCAGTACTCTCTTCTTTGTTTCTAGTGAAAGTTTCCTGTCTCTTAATCTTTTACTCAGCTTCTGGAACGCATCCTTCGCCATGCCAATTCGCCTTCGGATTTCTGTTTTGCACTTAAAAAATGCAAAGGAATCTTTGGAGAACCATGAACGGTTTCTCCCGGAAGGTATATTGTATTTTTTTTAAATCTTAATGTTTTTTACTAATTCTCTCTTAGAAGTTTCAATGAAGAGTGAAATATTTGATTTAAGCTTTGCCGAAAAATAATATGGCAGTTCACAGATTATATTGCGAATGAACATTCGGAAGGAAATTGGTATTAAAAGAAATCAGTTTTAATCGATATGTACTTTGGACTTTCTAACTTTAATCCAGATGAGCATCAAATGTCTCAATCCCTATAATCCATAACCTTACTTTTTATTAAGTGTTGTGGGTTTCTCCTTTTCCTAAAGATGGACTCGTCCAGAGTATACTTATACTACTTCTATAGAAGCAAGGCGAGAGATTTCCGCGTTTTCTCGCATGAATTCCTTTGACCATACCAGTACTCTGCTTCGGGCCGAGAGCATCAACCCAGTCGTGGCTCCGCCGAAAGGTATAGTCACGACTGTGCAAATTAGACATATATATTTTGCTGGGCTATATGGTCCGGAGAATCCACGTTAAAAAGGCTGTGTGCCACATTTTGCCCTGGGGTGGGTAAATAAATACTGAATTCCGCTTTTTCTCGCGATAATTCCTTTGACACTGTCAATCTCTCTGCCTCCAGCTGAAGAGTATTAACCCAGTCGTGGCTCCGGCGAAGTAGATAGTCACGACAGGGCAACATTAGACTGATATTTTTGGCTGGGCTATATGGGCCGGAGAACGCACGTTATAAAGGCCTTGTGCCACATTTTGCCCTAGTAGGGTGTAAAAAAATACTTCATAGCGCGTTTTCGCTGAGATTTAACAGAAGAATTTGATGGTCGAGATTAGCAGTCAGTACGTAGTAGCTCTGCTCTCGGGAAGATTATTACGCGGTACCCGTCATCTTCCGACGCGTTCATACTCAATATACTACGGCTTCACTTCCAGAGGCTTTTACATATACTTTTTATTAACCCGTATTGCTGGACTACTAATCATCATTCAGGTCTTTATCCTTACGTTAATACACTTATTTTCTATCCCAATTACTGTTTTTTTGTTCATTTATTTCTGCAGGCCCCATTCCCGGCATCTACTACACTAAGTTTCTTAGCATAGGATTTGTGGTTATGTATGTCTTTCATGCGATACGATTACGATTCACTTGGAAGAAATTTGCTGTTTAGTACAAAACTCTATGGCAGCGAATGTTGACCAATCTTCTCATAGAGGAAGAAGGGACAAGGCAACATTAATTTGGTTCTACAGAAGCATACTGAGAATAACATGGCGTGAAAATTTGCGTAAGGAGGATGTTTTTGAGAAAATGGAAACAAAAAAGACACTCAAACAAGTGACAGATGAAATTTCAACTCTACATAATGAGGTAAGATTGCTCGAAAAATTTGATACTCACGAGAGAAAAGTGAAGGGAAGAAAGACAAAAGAAAACAATACATAACGTACGAAAAAGTCTTCAGTAAACGCATAGCGGAGTAAGGTTTATGAGAGATAAAAAAAAACAAATTTATTAAGACTAACAAAGCATAAAAAAATTCTGGAAAGCTATGCTCACCAATGTCCTTACTTGAAAAGGCACATCGAAGAAAAGATTTAATTTTTATTATCAACAGATTTTTATATATTTGATGAACATCTCTTCTGTTTCTCTCCATATTATCTGAGGGCAAAATATTCTGCCTGATGTATGTGTGTGATTGTTAGAAAAGTCCTTGAAAACCCCATGATTGCACATCAGTCGAATTTGAGTAGAGTTCATTACGTTCAATGAGGTGCTAATACCCTTGAGAAAGGTATGCATCCAAATCTTCTCTCTCCAAGTATGAATAAATAGCAAGACACATCGGGTTCTATAGCCTTTGTTTGTAACCAGTCCAAGAGATGGAATCCTATGAATGCAAAACCAGTATGTAACCCTGTCGAAGCACATAGAATGAAAGTAAGGAAAGGATGTTTTTCATTGAGTCTACTACAGTAGATACATATATCTGAAAAAATATACCATGATATTTCAAAATGCAAATTCAGTCTACAGAATAATGTGTTGAGTTCACCGAGTAAAAGGATACCTCATCCTGTAAAAACGATATATATTTTTTTTACTTTTATGGTAACAACATTGATGAATGGTAATAGGTTCAAATGTTTTAATCTGGGTGATATCACTGAACTTACTTTCCATGCGTCATAAATTCCGTATGTTATTGTCACAGTGCAAGCCATTTAGAAATGTGAACAAGAGACGCCTTCAATAAATCAACTCACAATCATTTTTGATACAAATCTCTTTAGATGATAAAAGTGATTATTTCACCGAATTTCCCGTCATACACTGCAAATGTTTGTCCTGAAAGTTTTTAGTTGATTTTCTTTATCAAGATTATTTGGTAAACGTTAGTTTTGGAACCCGAAGGCTAATATCCCTTCAGTTTTTTTTTCCCAAAATAGTCTTATTTCAGTGCAAATGTATATGCTGAACTCAAATCAACAATTAGATATTGAAGAAACCTACGTTTTTTCATGTTAACGACCAGAAAAAATCGGACATATTTTCGCTCTTTTTGTCAGCCATTATCGGCTTAGTGAGAGTCATTAGCTGCTGAAAGATTTTAGGCGTAGGAAGAAAATTTGGGCCTATTTACTTCCTTTAAAGAAAAGTCCTTGCAGAAATTACTACGCGATTTTTTCTTTTTTTTTTGTACTTAATTTCAGAAGAAAGTTATTTAAAATTTTTACAAGCTCGTGAAATTAAAACAATTGAAAAAAAAATTTCAGCAGCGAATGACCCTCACTAAGCAGGTAATAGCTGACAAAAAGAGAGTGAAGAAGTCCGATTTTGTTCTGGTCGTTAACATCAAAAAAGGTAGATTTCTTCAATATCTAATTGTTGATTTGAGTTCAGCATATACATTTGCTTGGCAATAAGACTATTTTGGAAGAATTTGAAGAGATATTAGCCATCGGGCCCCAAAACGAAAATTTTCCGATTACTTATTGCTGAAATTGAAATATTTTAAACACATTTTTATGGCTTTAACTAAGTATATCTTATAAATATGTATTGTTGGTTTATTATAAATATATATTCTTGTTGATTTTTTATATATGAAAATATATTGCTGATATTTGTTACTATAAAAATGTATTTTTATACTTTCATGGAGATTTGTTTTTAGGGGTCAGTATTTGACCATAGCTGGGGATTCTAACAGGTGTTACAATTTCCTTAAAATTCGAATTTCGCCTTTTATCAGTGTTTTACTTTCAAGTAGGCTAGTGGCCGCAGAAAGCAATGGCAACCTACTGCGGGATAATCTTCTGCCAAGTCAGCCATGTCTCTTTCGAGACATGATCGACCAAAGCGTGTATCACGTATGGCACTTAACTGGCTGACTAAATATAATAGTTGAAAACATGATTAAGGCTTCTGCTGGTCATAAAATGAGGGACAAGTTTTATAGTGTTATGAAATAATAAACTGATCCCCCACTAATTACTACTGAATAATTTAATGCATTTCTTCTCCCATCAAGCTATGAGTCAAATAATAGGACAGATTGGGTTCTATAGACTTGGCTGGCAAACAGTCTACCGCAGAAAACAATGGCAACCTACTGCGGGATAATCTTCTGCCCAGTGAGTCATGTCTCTTTCGAGCCATGATCGACCAAAGCGTGTATCACGGATGGCACTTAACTGACTGACTGAGTGAGTAATATGTCTAGTATAAAAAGATACAACAGAAAAGAAAAAAACTGTATCAAGCATTTAAATGTTTAGAATCGTTCCTTTCTGACTCTTACGAACTTTACTTTCAGCGAAAAATTTATAATTTATCTAATGATTTCGTCGTATTTTATAAAAAAATATAATGTTGAATTGTACATTGTAGGAGACCCAAACATATTTCAAATAATTCCATAAGAGCCCAAGTAGGTTTGTACGCCGATGACACCACAATTTACTCTCGCCTCCTACAAAAATCTGGTGTAGGCGTCAAAGCTAACCTCGCAGCCGAGATTGAAAAAGACCTTCAATCCATATTGGACTGGGGTAAGAAATGGCTAGTAAATTTTAATGCTTCTAAAACGAAGCTACTCTCAATTAACCATCATCGACAATCTCACCTACCTCCCATTAGCATGGACCAGGCTTGCCTCCCAGAGAGTAAAACACTACGCCTCCTTGGTCTCACACTTTCAGCGGACCTCAAATGGAATGACTATATCGAATCCATTGCTAAATCCGCTGCTATGAAAGTCGGTTCTCTGTGTAGGGCCCGGAAGTTTTTTCCGTCTAAATCTCTCCTGCACATATATAAATCTACCATCCGCCCGTGCATTGAATACTGCTGCCATATCTGGTCGGGTGCCTCTGCTATTCTCCTCGGGCTTCTCGATAAGGTTCAGAGGAGGGTCTGTAATGTGATAGATACCGACTTGGCAGACCGCCTGCAGTCTCTCTCCCACCGGCGCGACGTGGCTTCCCTGTGTCTCTTCTATAAATACTTTCACGGCTTCTGCTCCGATGAACTTAGATCACTGGTGCCCACTAAATACGAATTTGCACGAGATACTAGATTAGCAACTAGATCCCACCCTTTTACAGTGAAACCGATAAAATGCAACCGCAACTTCTACTCCAACAGTTTCTTTCCTCGCACTTCCCGACTATGGAATTCCCTTCCACACGATTGCTTCCCCGACGGCTACAATCTCCAGGTGTTTAAATGTAAGGTCAATAGACACCTCCTAACACACTAACCTGCTCCCATTCCTCCTGACATTCCCTATGTCTAACCACTCCTTCTCTTAACCTTCCTCTATGTAGCCCCATGCGCAATAGTGGCAGTGGAATGCCTTGCTTGGGGTAAGATGATTTAATAACAAATAAAAAACAGTGAGTATCAAAACTTGCATATTTAAAAAAATATATTTATTCCAACCAAAATCTGAATATATAACAGGAAGATGGTGTTGCGT
Source organism: Ascarosepion bandense (assembly GCA_037127315.1). Taxonomy (NCBI): domain Eukaryota; kingdom Metazoa; phylum Mollusca; class Cephalopoda; order Sepiida; family Sepiidae; genus Ascarosepion; species Ascarosepion bandense. The sequence goes on from JBBBDQ010001045.1 coordinate 1,676,396, forward strand.
CAGTTATTTAAATAATTCAAAATACAGTTCAGTGTCATAGGGATAAGTGAGAAGAATACCAGAAATGTACATATTTCGAATGTTTAACTTAGTTTGATTAGTTCAAATGAGGAAGGGGAAAATGGTGTTGCGTCAGTTATTCAAAAACTAGCCACGATTATCTGCAATGGAGTGGGGAAATAAGAGAAGGATATCACAAATGTAGGTATTTGCAAAGCTTAACTTAGTTTAGCATAAGTTTAGCTAGAGAAGAGGAAGATGGTGTTGCGTCAGTTATACTAATATCGTGACTTGTTAGGAAAAGGAATATTTATAATCCTGGATCTGTTACTATTGATATTGATATTAAAAGCACGACTATCTCTTCCACGAGGCAGAAGCAGCTAGCATAAAACATCCATACATATATATACTATCGTCATCTGCAGACAGATCTGTTTCGCAGCTCATCAATACGGTTTGACTCCGATTGGTATTTTACCCAGGATTGAAACCCGTCAGAATTGGCGTCAGTCGGCGATTCTACCTCTGGGCTACGAGATATATACATTTTTAAAAAATGATGTATTTCATACTATTTTTTCAGTATTTATTGCCAAGTGAAAAATTGTAAATGAAAATAGAATTGTTCTTTTGTTAATCATGCACAATAAGATGTGCATCAATTGAATTTATAAATATTTAATAATTACTTATATTGCAGTTTCATCAATGAAAGAATGAAAAAAATTAGGGTGATTCGGGCGAGTTCATCTTTGCTTTCTTGCCTTGCAAATTTTTCAAATTAATTACAACAAAAGAACCATTCTATTTTCATTTAGAATTATGCACTTAAAATAGTATAAAATACAAAAGAAAAAACTGGGGTCGCCTAATAATTTATTTATATATATAATTTTATTGCCTAGAATTTGTAACTAACTGAGTGATACCGATTTTGAACTTTTGTGTGGTTACCGATATTATGTCTTCACATATATATATATATTTGAATTTTTATTTGTTTAGCATTATTATTTATTCCACACACACACACACACACACACACACACACACACACACATATATATATATATATATATATATATATATATATATATAATAATAGTAATAATTATATATATATAATAATTTTATATATATATATACATATGATAATTGTGTATATATATATATATATATATATATATATATATATATTTATATATATTATCCATTTTTAAACGAGTTATTTCGCTATACAGTTTTCTACCATGAGTGGTGTCTTCAGGCGATTTTTCATAATTGATTTTACCTTTTACCGTTTTTTTTTAAACAGGCTCTTGTAACGGTGTTTTATTTGAACAAAATAGGACAAATAATTTTTAAACTAATAGATTAGCACTTTCCAAAAGAATCAGAACTATACAAAATTTTCAACAGAAACACAATTAAACTAAGTTATAGTTGCACTAATAATTTAGATAGTTTCATAAAAAAAATGCCAGAAACTTAAATAGTATTGTACAAAACAAAACCACTAAGAAAGAATGCAACTGCAGGGACAAAAATAAATGTCCACTTCAAGGTCTCTGCAACACAAAAGTAATAATTAATAAGGCAGAAGTACATGACCCAGATGGCCAAAACAAAATATATTTGGGCTCAACCAAAGACACCTTTAAGACCAGGTGGTTCAACCACAGATCTAAATTTAAAATAGAAAAATTAAAAAACAATACAAAATTGGCTAACTACGTCTGGAAATTGAAATCAAAATATGAGCAACGTCGAGCATTGTAAAAGCAGCCTTACAACGGTAGACAAATATGTAGACTGTGGCAAGAAGAAAATGAGAAATTATGATATACTCAAATAAAGACAAACTGTTAAATAAAAAAAACAGAAATCATGACTAAATGCCTGCACTCCAATATAACGATTCATGAAAACGTCATAATTCATCTTAATTTAAACAATCCGCGTTCAAAAATTCATTGCCACGTGAACGTTCAAATAAAATACCGTTACAAGAGCGTTCTTAAAAAGAAAAACGGTAAAAGGTAAAATCAGTTATTAAAAATCGTCTGGAGACACCACTCATGGTAGAAACCTGGGTAGCGAAATAACTCGTTTATAAATGGATACTATTGAAAAGTTCTACAATATAATTGTATCGAATAAATTTTAATACAAATGTGTACTGATCTAACCCTATTAGGTCCAAAAATTAAGTATATATATATATTTATATATATATATATATATATATATATATATATGACGTATTTACAATGAACCATTAAATCAATGATACTAACTTTATCTTAAATATATTTCTATTTTTAAAAATAGTCATGGATGGTAATAACTAAATGTATTTTACACCTGGATCACATATTTCGCCATAATATTCCTTCATTATTACTGTTGAATTTTATCAGAAAAATGTCAGCTGGTTGGAAGTGCTATCGTGATTGAACTTTAAGAAATCTCATCTCAATCATTTAGATACACACAGAAATAGTTATTTCATTTACGGGGCATGATTTTCCAAAAGATTATGACTGATATTTTTGTTTCAAATATGAGGTTTTTGCCTTTAAACGTTACATTTAGCGAAATAAATAGAGCGAATATTTTATTCCTGCTGGGTTTGAATCAGTGTTCCACTTTTAAACGTTACCATCTGGCTTTAGACAGCTGAGATAATGAAAGTGCATTTTCTGTATTAAAAAACTTAAACAGCCTAAGGTAAGCAGACGATACAGTGCTGATAGCAGACACAAGAAGGAAACTACAAGAACTCCTACAGAAGGTAGCTGAAGAGAGTGACAAAAAAGGACTACATATAAACTGCAAAAAAACCGAATGCATTGTCATCAGTAAAAGAAGCAGCCCAATATGTCAAATACAAGTCAGGGATACTAAAATCGAGCAGCTACGAAAATTTAAATACCTGGGAAGTGCGACACAGAGATCCGAAGGCTAATCGGCATGGCGAAAGAAGCATTCCAGAAGTTGAGTAAAGTATTAAGAAACAGGAAAATTTCGCTAGAAACAAAGAAGAGAGTACTGGATTGCTATGTGATGTCAGTTCTTCAATATGGCAGTGAATATTTGACAATATTATCAATGATGAAGGAAAACCTTGAAGCAACTGAAGTGTGGTTCTACAGATGGATGCTGCGAATATCATGGATCGATTATATGAGCAATGATGAGGTTTTGGAAATTATGGAAACGAAAAAGAAATTAATACTGAGCATCAGGAAGAGACAGCTGAAGTTCCTGGAACATGCAATGAGGAAAGAGCGCTTGAAGAACCTGATACAAACAGGCCAGATAGAGGGAAAAAGAGACAGAGGAAAGCAAAGGATAACATATTTGAAGGATCTAATCAGTTAGATGATGGATCGAGGGTTACATGGTCTAACAGGAGAAGGCCTGCTAAGAGCCACCAGAGATAGGGAGACGAGAAAGCCATGATCTCCTACGTTCTGAAAGGACAGGAACCATAGAAGAAGAAGAAGAAGAAGAAGAAGAAGAAGAAGAAGAAGAAGAAGAAGAACAGGCAGGTAATCTCACATGGTTTATAAAAAATGGATCTTTCCACTCAAACACGTGTATCCACAAAATATAACTTTCGACGTGATAAAACATAATGTCGGATTATAAATCAAATCTATTAATGCCTTAGAAATTACTTTTGCCTGACAAAATGAAATATGTCATAACGTCACTCATTAAAATAACCTAATATATATATAAAGTGTATATGTGTGTGTGTGTGTGCACTTGCTTGTGAGTTAGTGGGTAGATTTATGTACATGTGGGTAAAAATACAACTGGTCATATATTGTTAATTTCTATGTTCACAGTATACACTTTATATTCTTCCCTCTTGATATTGCTAATTTATTGTGATTACATATATATTCTTTTAATATATTGTTATTTTATATATATAATTTTCAAATGGGGGCTCCAGAGGGTGTCGTCAGTGATGTCATCGTGAGGATCACTAGGGGGTTTCGGGTCTTTCAACATCATAGCCCCTCACCGCGCCGACCCGACCAGAGATGATCAGCCTCTGGCCCACCCTCAATAAGCGCTTTCAGACACTGGAAAATTACGTTTAAGCCCGGTATGAAACCTTGCAAATACTTTTGATTGGCGACAGTCAGAGCCACTTTCCATGTAGAGGCGAACCGTACATGAGCTCGTCCGAAACATTAATTTAAACGCAGAATTTCGGGGAATTTTAGGTAACAATTTGTTTTGGAATCCAGGAACTCTCTCTTTTGATCCATAACCAATGGACTTGAGCGCTTTCCTTTTTCTTTTTTTTTTACTCCCACTATCCAAATATCTGTCAAGGCTTTGCATAAGGACCTTGCTGCAAATCCTCTAGTCCCCACTTCTATAGGAGTGCAGCCAGCCGTCCAGCCTTTAACTCTGAAACTCTCCAGCAGTTCATCATATTTTAACTTCTTTCTTTCATGAGCTTCTTTTGCGTTTTCTTCCCAGGAGACCGTCAGTTCCCACAAGACTATCTTCTTCAAATTATGTGAGAAGAAAACTATATCTGGGCGAAGTTTTGAGATGGCAATTTGCTCCGGGAATTTCAATCTTGAGCCTATATTGGCCCTTAGTTCCCAGTCTGTTGCAGGAAATAGCAGGTTTGGATTTACCTTTCTATTTCGTTGGATTTTCGCGCCCGCTTTAAGAAATTTTATCTGCCTTGTGTCTGGGTTGTAAACATTCTCTTTGATAGCATTTTGAACTATTTTCCCGATCTCTTTAGAATTTTGTCATGGGGCCAACTGTAACGCCCATCAGCTACTGCAGATTTACAGCTACTCAGGATATGTTTTAAGATACCTTTGCGCCCACAAAGATGACAGTTTGGCGACGGGGACTTATACCGTAATTGTAAGTTTGTGGGGCTTGGCAGGGTGTCGTATACTGCCCGAATCATAAATTTTAATCTGGAGTCACCGTGCCATATTTCGGACCATTTGATTTGGCGTTTCAACATAGAGCTCCATTTGGTCCATTTGGACCAATTCGACTTGGATTGGTATTCGTTTTTCTTCTTCGCCGTTTCTGATTTCTTCCTGCAAAAGATGACTTTTTCTTTTTTCCTTGCAGTTTGTTATATTTTTCTGAGGGAAAAAACCCGAGGCCCGCGCGTCCAGTAGCTATGGTCCCTAGTATTGCCTTTTCTCGGATTCTTTTTTTGCTGTATTCAGTTCTTTCGAGGCGTTCCATTTTCTACCTGTAGAATTCCCTGATATTCCCTCACCGGCTACTTTGGGATCTTTTGAGCACTCGTACTGGATTGTGGCTCTCACTTTAGCTACTTTAAACTCTTCGTGTAGGCTTTTAAGCGGGAGTTTCAGTGCGTTTGTTTTCCCGTATAACGCTGCGCTGCATAGAGATCTTGGCAAACCTAACCACCTACGTAGTCGTGATGTTATGCTTCGTCCCATTAGCTCTGCCAGGTAAGCCAGACTTATCAACCCTGATTAACCACCCTTCTAGATTCTCCTTTGTTAATATTTACGGATCTTGAATCTTTTAGGGTTTCATCGAACTGCTTCCCCAAGCTCTTTACTGGCATTTGATGTATTGTAGGTATGTCATCTCTAAAGAGCTTAAATCTTTCGTTTTTTGAAAGCTTACCTTTCTTCATTACTAGGGAACGTGATTTGGAAGCGTTAAAACTCATTCTCGCCCAGTTGATGAGTTTTTCGATGCCCTTCAGCAACCGCCTTACCTCAATGGCGGACGTGCTGGTTATGGTCATGTCATCCATATACGCGCGAATCGGTGGTTGTCTTACACCGGATCTGGAGACTGGTCCTTGACATTCCACTGCAGCCGCTTTTATCAGCGTATTCATTGATAATGCGAAGAGAGTCGCTGAAATGGTGCAGCCTGTTATTATCCCTCTGTCAAGATTGTACCACGCTGAAGTTGAGGTCTTTGTTACTGCCCTCATTCTAAATTCCTTATAGTAGTTTAAAATGATCTTGATGAAATCAGTGGGTATATGGTACCGAATTAGAGGTTCTTCTACCAGACGATGGGGAATTGACCCATAAGCATTCTTAAGGTCTAACCAGAGGAGTGCAATATCTCCCTTATTTTCCTTGGCATCTTTTAGTAGTTGGGTAATGACCCCTGTATGTTCCATGCATCCTGGCAGCCTGGGACTCCTTCTTTTTGAACAGAGGTATCAATGTAGTTATTTATTATTAGATATTTTGACAGCCTATTATTTAATAAGCTGACGAAACCTTTTCCTTCAATATTCAGCGAAATGCATCTGAATTGGTTGATTTTCTTGGCGTTTTCCTCTTTGTGGATCCATATCCCCTCGGAATACTTCCACTGGTCTGCTATCTTCCCTCTCTTCCAAATGACCTTCAGTAACTTCCATAAGATACGCTGTAATTTTGGGCATCTTTTGTACACTAAGTACGGTACTCCATTCGGGCCTGGAGCGGAGCTTGACCGAGCTTTTTAAAGCACTAATTGCAATTCAACCAAGCCAGGTAGTCCTCTGTCGAGATCAACTGAAGGAGGATCTGGTGTAAGAAGTAGATGGTTTTTGCCAAGTTGTTGCTGCTGGTAGGGGTCGCTTAAGGAATCTTTGAGAAAAGCATTTATTTCCTCTGTGCTACTTTGTAGCCTTCCACTGCAGGTTTCACCCAGTAATTGTTTGGTAAATCCGAAAGGATTGGATATGAAGGCTGCTCTTTTCCGAGGTCTTTCTCTCCTCCTCCGGCCATTCGGCTCTTCTTAATATATATATATATATATATATATATATATATATATATAAGTGAATAAGCAACGAAGAAAATATTAATAACGTTCAAAACATTAATTTAAGACAGTTTCCAATATAGAAATAGAGATATGGATATTTATTATAATTTAGAACATGTACAAATTACAATCTAATACAAAGTGTACATTTTGTTTCGCCATTGAAAGGACAATGTTTCTTCAGGTAGTAAGCGTTTACTACGTGATTAGACATTGTTTTTTCAATATCGAAACAAAATGTACACTTTGTACTAGATTGTAATTTGTACATGTTCTAAATTACAATTTATAAGATAGATAGATAGATAGATAGATAGATAGATAGATAGATAGATAGATAGATAGATAGAAGCAAGCGTCATTCAAAATGACAGACATGTTATTATGGTTAAGTTTTTTTTTATGTAATTTTTCATTTGATCCTTTAATTGTTTTCCTTCTTAGGATATAATAATTGTCCGAATGTTTTGTTTTTCCGAGCCCCTTCGGCTATTCTTCTAGCTATTATCGATTATGTATTTAATGAATATGAAAACATATTTATTATGAATTTTATATCACGTAAACGTCCTGAACAAAAGAAAACACAGTGGATGGAAGCGTTGATTTTGGAATTTTTTAGTTTAATTCATGTGAAATGTTTTTCGGTGAAAATACGTGGAATAACAACATAAAAGACTGAAAATAAAGACGCGACGAAGGATATCTTTTGACATGATCAGCGGAAGGAAATCAATCTGGCCCTGAAGTTTAAATAAACGTTCAGTTGAAAATTCTCTAAAGGTTATGATTAGTCCAGACGACATAATGGCAGGGGCGTTGTGAAAAAAAAAAAGGATTGACGACTATAATTAGCATATAAGTGTTCGTCTTTAAAATTCATAATAAAAAATCATCTTAGTTAAGTTCAGTTAATCTTTGCCTATGCTTCTTTAATATAGCTGGTTCAGGCTTTTCTTGTTCGTAGTATAATTGTTAATATTTAACACAATTAGTTGTTTATATTTTACTATCCAGCTGTGCATAAGCCTTATTCAATTTATCAGCAAAAGGGGCAGTGTAACAATTACAAATTGGAGACACAAAAACTAAGCAATTACTAAAATTGAAAAATCTGGCAATTCGTTTATCAGTTTTTTCCTTTCCTGCCAAAAATTTACGCAAACTCGTTCGTTATGTAATAGGCTATTTGCCTCTGTCTATTTTACTTTCAATATATACTTTGTAATTTTTCCTCATTATGGGCGATAGAAACTTCAGCTTGCTGTTATTAGATATGAGTTTATTTTTTATTTCCCGTTTCTTTAAAATTTCATTGTTCTCTTATGTTCAGTCCATGGTGTTCTCTGAAACGATTTCTCAATATTGACTGCCATATAGGGATGTGACACTATCTCCCGGGTGGTAGTGTCGCAACTGGTTACATCACGACCGTCAGCGAGAACGAGCGTCACATTAGACAGACGGCCAGCCCGGCCTGAGGCGTCACAGGGAAACTGATATTACATGATAGTTCAATACTCTTTTCTTTATTTCAATTCAACTATTATTTTTTTAAAACAGTGTTTAGCTTTTCGAAGGCAACATTCGCTCTCCTAATTCCCTTTCGCATTTCAATGTCACATATTCGATTTTTTGTTATTCGAATAGAAAAAAAGTATGAAACAAAAAAATCAAGAAATGTTATAAATTATCGTGTTTTGTTGATCATCAGAGTTTTACGCTGCAGAGCAAATTTTTTCACGTGAATCGTAATCATATCACATAGAGGTGAAGCTAAAGGAGGTGGTTCTTGGTTCCGGCCTTGTGTCATACTTAATTGAACTCTCTACAGCTTACAGGTTTTATGCAGAAATTATCATCAAACGGTTTTTATCAGAAGGTTGGTTTTTAGTCAAAATGTGTAGAAGAGTGGGATAATAAAATATATATTTTGAATGTTAAAATAGAAATTTACGAAAAGGAGTAATAACAAGAATTCGTAAAAATTAATGTTCAATGAGAAAGTTTAGAGCATCAAGACTTCGTACAAAATGTTCATAGTAGTAATTGTTGAAAGAGATAAGGAGAAAGAGAAAGAGGACAATGTCGGAGTCGCTTGAAGTCTAGTTACATTTTAGATGTTTGTCTCTCTTTTGCTGCTCCCATCTCTCAGTCTCTGACGCAGCGAAGTCATTTATATGTTCTTTTGAATTTCTTACTGGATCGCTAAGTCCTTTCAAGTCTTACAAGTTGCTCTCATCGGTCAAAAATCATTTTAACACCTACTTGCGAAATCTGGTTTCAACTTTTTCATTAAGCAGATGGTCAATCCTTTTTCTATTTGGGAAAACCAGGATTTCATACGTCATTGTGAATTTTTGTAAATATAATGAAGAAGGTTAATTTTAATTAATTTCTTATCCGTTACAGAGGAAATGCATAACTACGAATCGACATTTCTGTTATTCCAAATATATTTATCTGTGTTGTGATGGTCCAGTATTCACTGACAGTACACTTAAACCCCATCACTTCCAGTGGAGCATAGCCCATTTTCAATCTCTCGCCATCGATACTTCTCTAAGGTCGTTTTGACAGGTAGAGGTGCAATTCCGTTTATATTACTGGTGACGTAAACTGTTTGACAAACAAGGCTTCAGGACCAAATATCTATTATTTAACCCATAGCTGAAGAGAGATGATATTGTTTAATACATTTCTTAAGGGTATTTGCGCGTGAGTGAATGCTACCAATTCGACTGGAAATTAAACTCTACCCTCCGATTTCTCGTTCCGAGCCGATATCCATTGCCCCACAACGCACAACCTACAGGCACTGTATAACATTTTTTTTTTTTTATAAGCGTTTCACCCCGAGCAAGGCATGTCACTGCCACTACTGTGCAGGGATCTACGTAGAGTGGAGAAAGGCTGGTTAAATATAGGAAATAACAGAGGGTGGGTGATAGGCGGGTGAGGATACCGAGAATGAGGGTTGGGTAGATGAGAGTGTTGTGAGAATAGTTGGGAGTTAGTGTGATAGGAGGTGTCTATTGACCCTACATTTAAACACCTGGAGATTGTAACTGTCGGGAAAGCAGACTTGTGGAAGGGAGTTCCACAGGCGGGAAACGCGAGAAAAGAAGCTGTTGGAGTAGAATTTACGGTTACATCTTATTTGTTTAACTGTAAAATGGTGGGACCTAGTTGCTAATCTAGTATCTCGTGTAAATTCGTGCTTGGGCGGCACCAGTGATCTAAGCTCATCGGAGCAGAAGCCATGAAAGTACTTGTAGAAGAGGCACAGGGAAGCAGTACATTTCGATAACATTTCAGTACTATTTTCTTTGTTTGTAACATAATAATCCTGTTAGTTAGTATATTGCTTAGCCGTTATTTTCCATAATAACATTGTCAAGGATACTCTTAGGATGATCGGGAATATACAGGTTTATAAAAATCGTTATTGATACATTAAAGTTCCATTTGCTATTATTGATTTTAAAAGAGTGTGTTTCTCTTTCTGTGGTCGATATTATTCGCCAATCAGCATTATACATGATACAATCAATAATATTAGCCTTATTAACGTTCATGTTTTCACAATAAGTGATAACGAACAGGGAATAAAATCGATAAGAACGTTAGTCACAAGATGAGTGGAGATTTTGTTTTTTGTTTTTAATATAATAACGAATCGTTCGTTAGAGAACTTACATTTTTCACCTTCATTATATTACGCTACACAGCTACTCGAAACAACATTCCATTATTAAGTAATCACACAGACAATCCATTTAGAATGTAACCAGGGTGTTACTTTCTTGGCCAGGTTAACCAGTATAACTCACACATCGTTATTTATTTCTTATATAAAGATTAAATTATATCAAAGAAATCTCTACGTGTTTTCAGTATAACACATAATAATTTAACTTCATACAACTGCAATTATATATACAATGTTTTTTTTTAATCGTTTCAACCCCAAGCAAGGCGGTACCGCTACTGATGTGCAGGGGGCTATATAAGAGTAAAATTTTAGTCAGAAGGAGAGTGAAGAGAGATATGTACCAGTTACAGAGGTGTCAGAGAAAAGGCAAGGGAAGGATGGAAACACAGGTGTAAAGACATCTGCGAAGGTAGAGAGAAATGAAAAGAATAAGATATACAGGGTGATGTAAAAAGGTCTGGAGTCAAGTGGATAAGAGATGGGAATTGCATTTAAATTCCTGGAGGTTGTAGCCATCAGGAAAGCAAGTATATAGACGGGAGTTCCACAGGCGTAAAGTGCGAGAAAAGAAGCTACTGGATTAGAATTGTCGGCTGTATTTGGTTGATCTAACTGTCAATGGGTGGGACCTTGTTGCCAGTCTAGTTACACGAGTAAATTTTTGTGGCTGGGGCACCAGTGACTTTAGTTCGTCGAAGCAGAAGGCATGAAAATATTTTTAAAATAGACAGTGGGAAGCCACATCCCGCCGGTGAGAAAGTGGCTGCCAAGTCGTGATCTGTCACATTACAGATTCTTCTTTGGAGCCTGTCGAGAACACTGAGATAAACAGGAGGGGCACCTGATTATATATGACAACAGTGTTCGGAATGATAATGTTAAAAATATCCGTTTCCATAGAGAAAGTATTAGGCATTCATTGCCCGGACAGGGTTAGGGGTTGTATCCATTGTAGAGTAAGGGTTAGGGTTAGGGTTAGTATCCATTGTAGAGTAACTTTTTCCTTAAAAGAGGTTTCCAATTTTATTTTTTGTTTATTTTGGTTTTGTGTTGTCGTTGTTGTTGTTTGCAATTTCTGTTATCTTTCCGTTCAAATATTTGTTTTTGTTTTTGATAGTGTAGAAAATTAACAACATGCTTCTTGTTTCATACTGCAGTTACAGGTGTTCATGTGATAAGACTTTTGTAAAGTTTTTAGCTTTATAGAAGTTTTTCTTTTAATGACCTCAATTTATCGTTTCCTACATTTTAGCTGAAAACAGTAATGGTCATATTACCGGCTTTCTTATCAGGAAACAACCAGCATTCGTTGAGCGAGCAGTCAATTATACTTTCATTTAAAGTTTAAAAAAGCATTCTATTATTTATGCAAATTTATTCATGCAAATTGGCTTCTCAACTTTAGTAGATGTTGCCTCACTTTCCATTATTGATGGGTTTGCTTTTTAAACTTTTGTTTGAAGTATTGTGTTACATCAAGATTTTCATTTTGTTGTATTTTCTTTTTTCGGGTTACATATGCTGTTCATTTTAGTGATTGCTACTGCTGAAAATCCTCAATTGTTATAGCTTTAGTTATCTGCTTGTGATTTGTTATTTGAGTTCTTGCCAAACATGTACGTTCCTCTATCAGATGTTTACATTTAGTGAGATTAGAGTGAGGAAGGCGGTTTCTAAAGAATAAAGGAGACGTGGTCGTATGCTTCTGGTATATAATGTTTTTTTTTGTTTTTTATTTTTAGAGTTATGCACTTTTATGCATTTGATGGAGATATACACGTCATCATTACAGCCCTTAAGAGAACGATAGCCATATTGGTTTTAAGGGGGGGTATTATAGAACGAGAAGAGCCTAGTTAATACAGCATTCATTAGTAATTTCACCATAATGAATCATATTGATATTATCCATCAACCAGCTTTAAAAAAAACAGGATAAATTGCACTGTCTTAAAATCAAATTCAAACGACCACAACATTTAGGAAAAAGGCAACTAAAGAAGAAAATGGTCCGTGGAGCCTCCCCACGTATCCAGAATTCAATATTTAAGGAGGTCCCTTGACCGGTCACAGTCAGTCAGCGAGTCAGGAGAGATAGTCAGCCACGCAAGTCAAGCCCCAAAGGCGCAGTGTCTCTTTTTGAAATTTGTGTTGTGTTAACTGAATGCATGTTCATCAGCAAAAGGTGCAACCCAAAATGCCAAATACAGGTGGGGGATACCAGAATAAAGCAGTTGCAAAAATGTAAATATCTAGAAAGTGTTCTAACAGGAGATGGAAAGTGCGACACATAGATCAGAAGGCAAATTGGCATGGTAAAGGACGCGTTCCAGAAGCTGAGCAAAGTACTAACACACAGGAAAATTTCACTAGAAACAAAGAAAAGAGTGCTGGATTGCTATGTGATGTCAGTTCTTCAATACGGCAGTAAGTGCTGGACAATATAATCGAAAATGAGGACAAAACAGGAAGCAGCGGAAATGTGGTTCTACAGAAGGATGCTGCGGATATCGTGGACTGAACATGCAAGCAAAGATGAGGTGTTGGAAAGAATGACAACCAAAAGGAAATTAATACCGAGCATCAGGAAGAGACAACTGAAGTTCCTGGGACACGCAAGGCGGAAGGAGAGCTTGGAGAACCTGATACTGACTGACCAGGTAGAGGGAAAGAGAGACAGAGGAAGGCAGCGGATAACATATTTGTAGGGCCTGGTCGGGTGGATGACGGAACGGGGGTTGTCAGGAGTAACAGGAATAAACATACTAAGAGCCATAAGGGATAGGGAAACGTGGAGGGCCATGATCGCCTACGTCCTGAAGGGACAGGGCACATAGAAGAAGAAGTAGTTGTGTTTTGTAGACCGGAATCCTCGCATTAAAATCTCCCTTTTTAATCCCGGTGTTCTGGAACCCCACATATGTGAGAGTCTTCAGAAACTTTTGTTTACGCAAGGAAAATCTATTGCCACAGTGGAAATCTTGATTTGAAACTTGAAATCAAAGAATATTTAAATTTTGAAATAATTTCTGGGTTCTTATAAACATTCCTTATCCTCTCTCAAAAATCAAAACAAAATATCTCTGTGTTATTGCCAGATTATCTGAAAATGTAAATGAAAAATCCATTTCTAGCTTTATTTGGATTTGAAGTGCTACGATGCTGTGTTTATTGGGAGTAAAATATTTACACTTAAGACACGAACATATGTGAAAGAAAATATATGCATCACAGTAGTTGTTGGTTGTTTGTTTTGTTTTAATGGTATATCAACCTCGGCGGGTCATTTGTTGCCAACTAAATTTTTTATTTATTTATTGCTGGTTATACTTTTTTTCTTTCAACAATTTATTTTTATACAAGTTTTGTGTCTAGTAATACATTTTTCTTTTAGAGTATCAAGATTCATTGGGATTTGTTTTTAAGGGCAGGGTTCCCAAGTCCTACCCTTGTTATTTAGCATATAACTGGAGGGAAGGGACGGATTAATACCTTTCCCAAGGGTACCAGTGCTTAAGTGAATGCAGGGTATTCAACTGGAATTCGAACTCGGCTCACCGATTTCTCTTTCCGGGCCGATATCCACTGCAACACAACGCACATCTGTATACGCTATAAGCTTACAGCACTTGGTATTCCCAAGCGGTCACCCATCTAAATACTGACCAGGCATCACAATAGGCCTGAAAGTAGAAGTTTGTTATTTACGAAATTGTCCCTGTATCTTTTTTTAATCGTTTCCACGCAAAACAAGGCGGTACCGCCACTGATGCACAGAGTGCTACATGAGAGCAAAAGAAGAGAATGAAGAGAAAGACAGCCCAGTTACAGTGGGTGTCAGAGAAAAGGGAAAGAGAAGGATAGAAACACAGGTGTGAAGACAGTTGCTAAGGCAGAGAGAATGCACAAAATACAGTGTGATGTAGAAAGAAATGGAGTCAAGTGAATAAGAGATGGGTAATGACATTGCATTTAAATACCTTGAGATTGTATCTGTCAGGAAAGCAAGAATACGGAAGAGAGTTCCACAGACGGGAAGTGCGGGAAAAGAAGCTGATGGAGTAGAATTGTCGGCTGCATTTGGTTGATCTAATTGTAAGTAGGTAAGACCTTCTTGACAGTCTGATTGCGAAAGTAAATTCTAGTGGCAGGGGCACCACTGACTTAAGTTGTTCGGAGCAGAAGCCATAAAAATATTTGTAGAATAGACAGAGGGAAGCCACATCCCACCGATGAGAAAGGGGCTGGAGTCGAGCTGCCAAGTCGGGACATATCACGTTAGGTTATGCTTTCGAGCCTATCCAGAACACTAAGATGAACAGCTGGGGCGCCTGACCATATATGACAGCAGTATTCCATGCACGGACGGATGGTTGATTTGTATATGTGCAAGATGAAATCGGGCGTCAAAAGTTTTCTGGCCCGACACAGTGACCCAACCTTCGTAGAAGTGGATTTAGCAATTGACTCAATGTAATGATTCCAAGGTCGGAAGACAGGGTAAGGCCAAGGAGGCGCAATATATTGCTTTCAGGGAGACTCGCTTGGCACATACTTATTGGAGGCAGGTGAGTTTGCTTGTGATGGTTGACAGAGTGAAGTAGAAGAGAATCTCATTATTTCAGTGCTGGTCAAACTTTGTTTTAACTCCAAGTTTTTGTCAAGTTATCATCGTTCGCTTTAACTGCCGGCTGTGATTCTCTAGTAGTTTGGACCCCACGTTGTGGCCGTGGTAATCCAGGTTCGAATCCTCGTCACGGCATGTATAAGATAAATTTTTCGCGGATGTGCGTTGTGGTGCAGTAGATATCGGCTCGGGACGAGGAATCGGAGAGCGAGTACAAATTCTAGTTGCATTCGTTGCATTCACTTACGCACAAATACCCTTGGGAAAGGAATTAACCCGTCTCTACCATCAAGTTATGGGTTAAATAATTAGACAGGTTGGGTTCTATAGCCTTGGTTGGCAACCAAGCTACCGCAGAAAGCAATGGCAACCAACTGCGGGATAATCATCTGCACAGTCTGTTCTGTCTCTTTCGAGACATGATCACCCAAAGCGTGTATTACGTATGGCACTTAACTGACTGATCATCGCTCGAGGATATTAACCAGACATGCAAAAGATTTATTGTATTTGTCAATACTTATGAGATGTTGTATTGTGACTATTTACATAATTTACATTTTTTCGGACTTGTTCTTATCTTTATTTCAATATTCACGACGTTTCGGTCATTGTAGGCCCCCGTCTTTGTTCAGGTGTTTGGAATTTTTAACTGAACGCTTTATTTCGACTACTAGCCTCAAAATCACATAGCCTCAAGTAAACATGGCCTCAATGACACATAGCCCAGTGAATAAATAGGTTGGTTTGATCCAGTGACTTGACAAAACGAGTTTTGAGTTCAATACCTGGCGACAGCAGTGGTGTATAAAAACTTTGAGAGTTGAGATAAATGAAGGTAGCTTAGACATCCGGAATTGGTATGACAAAAACAATATACCTCAGTGAAAGGAATATTATCTTCAGTTCACAATTCCATTCACCTGAAGAAGTGCGGAACGTATAACGTCTGAAAGGTTTTTAATATGGCAATAAATATGAGGACAACAGTCCAAAGATTACAAACAATGTAAATGACGTTAATTATTTATTTTAGCTGATAAATTCTGGATAACCAACATTCTGGTTCTTTTTGCTAGAAAAATCATTGAAATCTGGTTACTAGACATTAAGTTTATAAGTCACAAAAATTCAGTTGTTCTCGTTCTTAAGGACACATCTTAAGGACACATGGCCCACTGGATATAGACGTTGGTTAGTTCCTGACTTGACTCTTAGAGTTGTGAGTTCAATACCAGTGGTGAACAAGTAACTTGCAGGTTTAGAGAGAGACAACTCATGACTTCCACTCGAGGTTTAAGCAGGGAATGGAGTTCATATACCCCAGTGATTGTAATAAAGGGTTTAGTTCGAAATTTCTAACACCTGAAGAAGGCCAAAGCTTACAACGATCGAAACGTCGATGCAACAAAGATGAGGACAATAGTCCGAATAATGCAAATACTGCATTGAAATATTTTTAAAATAAACGTTATACGTCACAGACAGGTTTAATCTGACACTGTTTTTAGAGAATGACCAATATCAAGTTAAATTTGAGACATAACAACGTGAGATTCCTTCAAATTAACATCATCTTTTATCATATTGTGCATGCTGTTTTGTATCTAACAATCTAAATTGCCTTAGGAAGACTGTTAAAAATATATTTTAAGGTGAGTTTATAAATAATAAAACCATTTACATTTGCAACATTTGGAAGGTATTTAAACGGTCAGTTCTTTTTATATGTTAAATCGATGTTTAACCGATTTTGGCCACATATGCTGTCACAAGATAAGTGTTTTCGTCATGATTTATCAGAAGTCATCATCTAGATCTTTAATCCTCGTCAAATAAGACAAAGCTCTTCGACACGAGTTTTACTTCTAATTCAAAGTTAGAGGAGAAAAGACGCCCCTTTCTCGACTTCGCCTGTTTCACTGAGAACAATATCAGTAATATTTTATTAGAGTTCGGGAGATCATCATATCGAAAATTTTGACCCAAGAGGGCTACTGGCCTAGTTAAATCCTCGTGGTTTTCTTTAATAATATTTACCATGAACTATCTTTCATTATTATTTAACCGCTGCTTCAAGAATAAATCCTCCCTAAGTCTGTGGAAGTGATAAGTGTATGCCTTGTCTTCAAGAAAGTGGGTGAGTGCCCATCTCCATCACAGTATTATGCCATCAGCCTCCTCAGTGTGAAGAGCAAACATTTTGAACTTATAATCAACAAGAAGATTATAGATTACTTTAACAGGTCCCACCTCCTAAATGACAAACAGTACTAGTTTCGATCAGCTATTTCCACTGCTGATATCCTGACATTAATCATATAACCAACATATTTAAAAGGCCTTTGGCAAGATGTGGAATAATGGGTCACTGCACAAGCTTTCTTGCTATAGAAACATTGGAGTCTTCTTTTACTAACGAGTATGTCTCTGAAGATATTTGTTAATCACCAAACTGATCAACGCGGGTGTTCCCAAGGCTTGCTTCTCGGGCCATCGTTCTTTCTACTTTACATACATGATCTACCTAAGAGTATACACCGATCAGTTGTGAATATCTAGGCTGATTATGCAACGGTATATGTGTGCTAATCTCTCTGTCGTAGCATTAGTGAAGAAAAACGGGCTGATACGATTCAACATAAAAACGTCTCCGCGTCCTTGTCGGTGAAACTTATTCCCACCATTACAACCCGTTTCTCTCAGACAAAACGACGCAAGACTCTCGCTGCTCAATCGCTGTTTCCATGGAGGGTGACAAGACGAACTACATTCCTTAGTATCACCAGGTCCTTCTTCACGGCTAAAACTCGCTATGCCATTTTAGCAAACCGACCTCATTTTATGGTAATGTCTAAGTTGCATTCGAACAAATCCCTGATCTCTGGAAGTGGCTATCAAGAGAATGCTTTTCTTGATCATTAGAATTTTAACTTTTTCAAACTGAGGGTTAACCGTATACACTGCCTCTAACTTTGTAACGCTCTACTTTGATTGACTCCTGAGTCTTGTACGGGGGCGAACAACATTTTTAAAAAATTTTTTCCCCTATTTAGTTTGTATATTTTTTACAAGTATACATTAGGCACTTCTAGTGTTTGTCACAATCGATGTAGTCCAATATCAACCTGAAAAAATGATTGGACGGAAAGTACTGCTTAATCAATCTCTATATTATTGATCAAATAGAATCAATATATTGATCTACTACAAGCGTAATTGTTTGCCTCTTTTCTCACTTTTTACAGAAGAATCATTTTATTTATTTTTCATCTGAAGTAAGAAAGGCTCACGAAAAAGTCAACTTTCATTTCGCAGCCATGTTCAACGTAATGTCTGCAAAGGAAAATAAAAACACGTTTATTACATACATACGGAATATACAAATGGAAAATAAAAGTAGGAGATAATTTTAAGCAACACCTAGATAAAAAGTAAACATTTTCCCTAAAAATAAAAACTGGAAAATAAGCCTCAGTCTGGTTAAAATTAACTATGTGTTTTAACCAGTATGACGTCAATATCAAAAAGAATATTGTCTGCAGTTGACAGAACATTTTTCCTTTTGCAATAGGATTTATAGCTACCCTCATTCTAAAGAATGCAACATAATGTATATATAATACTAGAGATGAGAAATTGTCTTGTCTCCTCAGCATTTTGCTTTTTTGGAGACCATTTAGGAGCGTGGGATTAATCCTAGCCTTTACTAGTGGCAGCGATACTTCCTGGAGCATACGACACAGTTAGAATGGACTTCATGAATTAATGTTTCGAAGCTGGATGTTTGAGAATCGAATTCAAGCAGATATTTTGCGTTTCATCGCCAGCGAATTATGAACTTCTGAAACAAAATTGCGGCAAAAAATAACAAAATATTTCGAATGTCGAGGGCCATTCAATAAATAAGGTGCATTTTTCGGTATAAGGACTTCTACAAGAGTCATTCAATAAATAAGGTGCATTTTTCGGTATAAGGACTTCTACAAGGGTCATTCAATAAATAAGGTGAATGTTTCGGTATAAGGACTTCTACAAGGGTCATTCAATAAATAAGATGAATTTTTCGGTATAAGGACTTCTACGAGGGTCATTCAATAAATAAGGTGAATTTTTAGGTATAAGAACTTCTATGAGGGTCATTCAATAAATAAGGTGAATTTTTCGAAAAAAAGTTCTAGCAGAACTGAAATATTTTTATATGTTGAAAATGAATGATGTTGAATTAATAGAAAATGATGAAATAAGCAAATAGTAATTTTATTTCTGACATGAAAATAACATTTTGAATTTTTAAAATTTTAATTCTAAATGCAATCTTTTAAATTCTAATGACAAAACATTGTTTATTAACAATGATCGAAGCTGATTATGTGTAATGATCAAGAATGTTGTTAACAGTGCAATCATTCAATCAATTAATTAATCAGTCAACCAAGGCCGACTGCAGACAGGATAAAAGTTATTGTAAACGGGCAGGCTCCTTTCATTAGCTGCATATTATGTGATCCGCCAGGTCTAGATACAGATTTAAATTCAGATTTATTCTCTTCCTATACTATTTGCCAACCAAACCTGAAGAAGCCAGCCTTCTCTAACATCTACCCATGGTTGGCGGTTCTGAATTCAAAATTGATCTTCTAGATTTCTTGCTACATATGACACAGCCTACCGTTCTATTTATTTGGTTTTGTTTTTTTTCAATGTGTTCATGAAAGTGTTTTGTTTTTCATTTGTTATATTTTTGATTGATTTTTATATACATTTTATTCAACGTCATTAATAGGAGAGGTGAAAAGTTCGTCCATTTTATTAAGACAAATTGCTTTATTTTTTACACAAATTCAATGAAAAACCTATTTAACGCTTACTTTCTTACCATCTGCCGCCATTTTAATGAATTTCATAATGCCTTCCTCTGTGATCTTTTTAGTTTTTCCAAAAAATATGTGATCAACGTAACCGTCATCTCGTATGCAAATTAGTAGGCAAGTATAACTAGAGAAAAGTGGAGGAGAAAAATAAACTGTTATCACAAAGAACACGGAAAACTGTTCTATGACTTCTACAACGAACAAAGAATTGCAAAACATAGCAGTGACTTTTTCTGTCATTTAAGAAATCTATGTTTTTTGAAGAGAATTCTGTGAAAACTTGCATTAAAGTTTCTCCAAAGATAATTTATCTGGTACTTATGTTAATGGATTAACTTGATTGTTCCTTGAGCTATGCATTAAGTTAACATTAGCAAAGAGAGAGAGAGAGAGAGAGAGAGAGAGAGAGAGAGAGAGAGAGAGAAAGAGAGAAAGAGAAATTTCACCCCTTTATTTAGATGTTATAATTACTTGGATGTGCATAGTGGATAACCGAGTTTGAATTTCATTTGAATGCGATGCATTCACTTACTCGCAAATCCCCTTAGGAACATTATTAAACCGTCGCTTCTTGCTCCAGCTATAGGCTAAAGAGCAGAATAGATTGGGTTCTATAGCCTTGGCTGGCAACCTGTCTACCGCAGAAAGTAATGAGAACCTACTGCGAGAAAATCTGTTGCCCAGTCAGTTATATCTCTTTGTAGACATGATCATGTATCATGTATGTAGACATGTATCATGTATGGCACTCAACTGACTTATTGAATAACATACTAACCCAACATAAGTCGGACATGTGTCTCACTGTTGTCAAGTCATTCTCAAGTAACAAGTTCAACTAATCTAATGGTGTATCAAGAAATCACCTATGAACAATTTTGCAAATGTCCGTAAGACTTTCATAGTAAAATTTTTTCATAGTTAATATTTTTTAAAAAGTTATATCCCTTAAAACTCATATCTTTCAGAATTTGGAATTTAAATAAATGTACATAGTTTTAAGTCAAATGATTCCTTAAATGGCATATCTCTGAATATCATATCCCGTCAAAAGTGGATCTCAGTTCTCCAAAGGTAACGTTTATTTCTTATCTGTGAATTGCTATGATCTCTTAAGAAAGACAGTGGAATGTTTTGTTTTCCCATTCTCTGCAAAGATATTAATGCAAAGTGAACACATTAGACAGAACTGAGATTGAAATCGACTAGCTAATTTGATCTTCCGTGCATATAGTCGTTACCCTGCAGGCGTACCTGAAAATTAGAAGTCACTCTCTTATTAAACAGCAAAACGATTTTGTTCTCTGCGTTTATTCGTGTTTTGAAGGGAAAGAATTAAAAGGGAAAGAAATAAATGGTGGCATTTTTTATCCGTCGCCAATTCTTGAAACAATACAAAAACAACAATTTTAACAAAACACAACTATCACGCATAAATCATAAAATCGGTCACAATAAACTCATAGACAAATGAAGTTATTTAGAACTAAACACTCCCAATGCCATTAATGATAAAAAAAAGAACCAATACTATTGTCAACAAATTCTGTCGTTTTTATGAATTATTAAAATATTGTCTTACATGTCTTTCTTACAACGAGAAAAATAGAAAAACTTCCTTATGTATTGTAAACTAGCAGTATAATCCAGCGTTGATCGGGTGTAATGAAAGCTTAAAAACAAATCCATGGTCCTGGAGCTCACACTCTTTGAACGTTGGCACGAAAGATTAAAAAGCAATTGTTGTTTCCAGTTAAAGCGAAACCGTAGACTGAAAGAAAAATGAATGGATGTAAGTCAAATTTAATTTCCTGATATCGATATCGAATAAGTTGTTTTCGTCGTAAACTTAATTTTGAAGGCTAAATAAGTCCTCTGGGTAAATGGTATCATGGCTTAGACTAAGAACTACAATTATACCTATTAGAGCCAAACTTTGGCTATGAGTGTATCAAATTTGATTAAAATCGGACCACTCCTTCTATAACCCGATATATTCGATTTTCGATTTTCGATATTTATCGGGGATACCTCGACACAAAACCTAGCTAAGAACACTCGCAGACGCTTATTGTACAACTTTGAAAATTTTCAAGGAAATCGGTTCAGCCGTTTCGGAGTCTATAGGTAACTGACACACACAGACACACACACAGATAAAGTTCCATTTATAAATAAGTTTAGATTAGATATTTTAAACGTCTACAAAATAATATGAGATTATTGTATTGTGCTTAATTATACTGGTTAGTTAAAAATATAAAATGGCATCACTTCTATCATCAATCTTCACAGGAACAAATGTAAAATGTATTTTGAATGCTCACCAATAAATTTCTTATTGAATATTATTCCCTTATTGCATGCTGCGCGAGATTTAGTTTCTCCCTATACCGCAATTTGCTACAAAACAAAAACATTAACTAAAAAACTCGAGTCATGTTCTTAAATACCATGGTCAGATCGAGACTTTCAGATAGATGCCGTGCATGACGCCAACCTCATTGTATAAATATTGTTTTTAATCGTATCACCCCGAGCAAGGCTGTAACGCCACTGATGTGCAGGGGGCTACGTAATAGTAAAAAAATTAGAAAAGATAAAACCGGAAACCACATCCTAAACAGGGAACAAGGGATGAGCCTCTTAACCTGTTCAATAGACGTGGGTGGAGTGTGAACCGGGCGATAGATAGATCTATCTACTCCAATTGGAAAAAAAAAACAAAGTGAGAAGATTGGCAAAGAGAAAGCCGGAAACCAAATCCTAAACAGGGAACAAGGGATAAGCCTCTTAACCTGTTCAATAGACGTGGCTGGAGTGTGAACCGGGCGATAGATAGATCTATCTACTCCAATTGAAAAAAAAACAAAATGAGAATATTGGTAAAGAGAAAGCCGGTAACCACATCCTAAACAGGGAAAAAGAGATGAGCCTCTTAACCTGTTCAATAGACGTGGGTGAAGTGTGAACCGGGCGATAGATAGATTTATCTACTCCAATTAGATCTATCTACTCCAATTATAAACGCTGATTATCTTTATTTCGGCGTGATGAAGTCAAGAGTGTCACGTGACGGCTGGTGAGTGACGTCAAGTGATAGAGTTACGGAGGGCGGTTGCGATGTAGAGCCTGGAAAAGAGGGATACCCGTCGCTCAAAATAGTAGTTTTTATAGAAAACCAAAACATGAAATACGGTTTTAGAAACGTTTCTTCCAAGCTCTCCCATTAATGTTCAAAATTAACTAAATTCTTCAACTGATTTCTGTGTGTTGTTGGGAGTGTCTCATAGAATACTCTGTGCTGGAAAGTATCCGATTAAAATCAAAATGATAGCATTTTCATGAGCATATATTTTAGCATCTTCATGAGCATATATTTGTCGTAAATAACAATTTACGATTTTTTTTTCAAAACGGGCCAGCAATTCAGTCGTAACAGTGTTCTCACAAATTATATTTATTTCTTATTTTTGTTTAAATACGAACTTTTGGGGACATGATTCGCATTTCTTGATTAGGATTATTGAAGACCGTTTGATATTATTTGTTTTAACTTATAAATATTGGCCAAATCGTCGAAAATTTTATCTGTTTAAAACTAACATTTGATAAACATGTAAAATGTGTTCTACATCTTTGAGGAAATTGGAGCATCCACTGCTATATAAGATATTTATAATTAGTAGGATGCTTACTGATTAAAATTATGAGTAAATATATTAACATTAGAGATGATAAGAACATATACTACACTTTGACCTGAGCCCGATGACTCAGAAGTGGAGAAAAGCCTAAGTCGAGTACACTGGCTGTTCAGTCATTTTCTTTTAAGGAAACGGGTAATATTAACATTAATATTACTTCCACTCAGAATTCGCACTATTTCTCATTTTGGTTTAAATACTAATTTTGTGGACATGATTCACATTTATTGATTAGGATAATTGAACAACATATAAACAACGAATCAATAAAACCTATGTTTATATACCGATATATATTTCGGAAATAGTAACAAATGTTTATGGTTAAGAAAACACATATGAGAATAAATCATGATTTAGGAGAAAACTCAAAGAAAGATTTCTCCACACATTTGTGAGCCAAAGGGTCGAAAGATTATTCTATTTAAAACTTACATTTGATAAAAGTCTACTAACATAAATTTGTTTATATAAAAATCATTATTTTTAGATAAATTTATTTTCTCTTTGTCACCACTCAGTTCCCAAATAAAAATATTTTTAAAAATCACTATCAAACAATATATATTTGGTAAAGTGAGCGTAGTCTAACCAACCTTAAAAAAAGACTAGATTTATATCAGAAACATCCCCACTGAGGAAGGATGCGGCACAAGGCCGATTATTTAATGTGGGCAATTCGAGTCCGTAAGATCGGGTAAAAATTTCTTGTAGACCTTGCATAAGGCAGGGGTGGATTCTTGGTTTTTTTTTTTTGTTTTGTTTTGTTTTTTCCCAGACGAGATTCTGCCTTTCAGCATAGCCTCGTCTGGGTTCCTTTTTGCCCTTAGGCACAAAGTCCGACGAGTGCGAATTCCGAGCGGAAGCCTGTCTTAAGTAAATTCTGTGTTGCTTCAATCATCCAAGGCTGCCTGAAAATGGTCTAATGCTTTATTATGCTTCATCTGTATAACAGTAAGACTAGACTAAATATGTAATCCTGTTGCCATATCTGATCTAAAGCTGCCCAACACTAACTCTCCAAACTTGATATAGTTTAAAATCAATTTCCGTGTTCTTGCATGTGTCACACGATAACTAGGCGTATATTAAGGTGGATTTGTAAAATATGGTTTATTATAATAGATTAAGAATAGAAAATGGTTAAAGAATAGAAAAATAATTTAAAAACATGTTTCGTTTAACAAAAGTACTAAGTGAAAAAGAAAAGGCAAAAAAACGCTTTTTCTTTTATAAGTAAATTTAAAATATTGACAAAGTGATTTGATGTGATAAAAGATAAAGTTTAGGAAACAGATTTTTGAGTGACCAGGTCAAAAACTGTCTTTACTTTATCTTGACCACACATTAAAAAAATAAATGAAAGATAATAGAATTTTCCCTTTCTCCAGGCAATAAAAAACGCCTGGAGTAAAGTGTCAGGGCTATAAAAACATCCGGCGGCCTTCACACGAAACTTTATTAAAATAAAAAGATAAAGAAATCTTGGAAAATCCTAAGGCTAAGTGTAGACGGGATGTCTGCGAGATGTTTACACATCAAAAGAGGGAAAATTTAAGTACCTTGAAATTTTGGGCTTACAGTCGCCAATGCTTATCGCCCGGTGGTCTAGGAACTTCCGATTATTTCAATATAAATACAAGTGATTTTTCCGAGTTAGTTCAGCTCGGTTCAGTTCAGCTGGGCATGTGCTTGAAGTAGCTACGTGTGTCAGGCACACTGAAAAAGGGAAAACTCCGTTCGTCCGAGTCGGTCGGTTTGGCATTTGATCTCCATTAATTAGAGTTAGAGCTGAGTGTCACATCGCCTGCCCCAACTGCAAGACTAACTCTAAACGAAATAAAGCATCGATTTAACTCATCCAAGTTGTGGAAGTTCGTTCCTTATAGTTTATCTTGTACCCCCAACTTGAGACTTCGACTTTTTCAATCAACCCCCGGCAACATCACAGCGTGGAGAACGGCCGCCGGAGAAATTGTTCGGACCTCCACTGGGGTGTTACACATGTAAGAACTTCTTCCTTCAGCAACATCTTTCCCAAACTATCGTTAGTCAATCAATATTTCTTTGGACAATATTCAGATTAGCATCATATTTTGTTTTCACAAGTTAAGACCTATGGCACCCCGTGTCACCTCCATGGAGAGTCAAATCACCTTTATTTATTCCGTATTCCAAATGTACGCAAACAACTCAGATAGTTTTTTTCCCAAGAATTATTATATTGTGAATCTCTTTCTCAACATTCTTTGCAGGTGATCATGTCATTCTTCCATGGTATACACATCATATTTCTGTAGGCAACATCTCTTTTATGTAAAAATTCTTCTTCATTATCGAGAAAACTTGCAGCATTCAACGCTGTATAAGATATTTATTAATTGTAAGGTGCTTACTGATTAAATTCTGACTAAATATATTATGGTAATATTAATGCTAATAATAACCGTTTCCTTTTAAGACAATATTCAGCATTAATTGACTAAACAGTCAGTGCAACTCGACTCAGGCTTTTCTTCACTCCCGAGCAATCGGGCTCGGATCAAAGTGTAGCATCTGTTCTTCACTTTTCTAATGTTAATGTTAACATTAGTTGTTTCGTTATAAATAAACATTTATTATAGTATTAGTGAAATAGTAATTGTGAGTTCAATCCCTCTCCGAGTAGTCCTGATTCCGAATCAGGATTTGTAAAAACACGTCAAACAATAAATATTCGGCCCCTACTGACCTAGCTGCTTGTGCTAATTCAGTTATTCCTTCCTTCGCTACTCAGTCATTCATCTAGGATGAAAGTGTAGTATCTGTCCTCCTTATTTCTAACTAGCAGTATAGCCCGCCGTTGCTCGGGTGTAATGAAAGCTTTAAAACTAATTCATGATCCTGGAGCTCAGACTCTTTGGACGTTGGCACAAAAGACTAAAAAGCAATAGTTGCTTCCAGTCAAAGCGAAACCGTAGATTGAAAGAAAAATGAATGGATGTAAGTCAAATGTTGATTTCTGGTATCGATATCAAATAAGTTTTCCGTCGCAAAGTGAATTTTGAAGGTTAAATAAGCCCTCTGCACATTGGCACGAAAAATGTAGGTTGATAAGACTAAGAACAACAAGTATACTAACGTAGAGCAAAACCCGAAGTAAAATCAAAATAAAAGGGCTGAAAACCTGATTTTGATCAGACCCGATAAGATATCGGGGTATCAATTTCCAATATCGAAGTCAAATAAACCATCCAAGGATAAAATAACCTAAGTAAGTCCATAAAAAATTATCGTACCCATCGAGAGTAAAATTGAAGAATATCAGCCATACTGATGGCTGAATATCGGTTTTTGATCAGATTCGATAGAATATCGGGGGTATCGATTTCCGATAACGGGGAAGATAAGTTGTCTGAGAAGATCTACTTCTACTTGTTTGAGACTAAAAACTATAATTTTACCAAGTTAGAGCAAATTCTACAGCAACTACCACGATAAAATGGCTGAAATCCTGATCTTAATCAGACCTGATTGGATATCGGGGTATCGGTTTCCAATATCAGGGGGAAATCACAAAAAAATAACTAGCCCATGACCTGACTGGAAGCCTAAAGAATAATTGTGTAAAGTTTGGTGAGAATCGAATAAAAGTTGTGAATTTGTATAAAGGACATATAGACAGACAGAGTCACATGCAAACATCTTGCCTTTTATATATACTAGCAGTATAACCCGGCGTTGCTCGGGTGTAATGAAAGCTTTAAAACTATTCCATGGTCCTGGAGCTCAGACTATTCCATGGTCCTGGAGCTCAGAATATTTGTGTGAAGTTGTGTGAGAATCGGATAAAAATTTTGGATTTTTATAAAGGACATACAGACAGATAAATAGACACACACACAAGAACTAAGAACTACAATTATGCCTAATTAGAGCCAAACCCGAAGCAAAAAACTAAAATAAAAGGGCTGAAAAAATACAAACAGACAGGCAGATAAACAGACACACACACAAATATCTTGCCTTTTATATATATATATATATATATATATATATATATATTATCGATTTTCTGCACTACTGTAAGAACTGCAACCGTGAAACTTCTGAATATCGTTTCTTATGTCTTTGTCTATGAGTGTATCAAATTTGATTAAAATCGGACCACTCCTTCTATAACCCGATTTTTTCGATTATCGATTTTCGATATTTATTGGGGGTATCTCGACACAAAACCTAGCTAAGAACACTTGAAGACGCTTATAGTACATCTGTGTAAATTTTCAAGAAAATCGGTTCAGCCGTTTCGGAGTCTATCGTTAACGGACACACACAGACAAAGTTCCATTTATAAATAAGTTTAGATAGATGGCAATATTATCATTAACCGTTTCTTTATAAGAAAACTCTCAGTATTCATTGACCAAGCAGTCAGGGGAGCTTAAGTTACTCTTTACTTCACTTTCCGGCTATCGGATTGGAATAAAAATTAGGATATATTCTCCTCATCTTTGATGGCAGTAAGTGAGGTTCTATGCCAAGCTATTGGTGGAGTTCTGTTTTGATTGAATGCGCCATATTCATGACCTGAGACGAAACTTGACACTGACTGTTAAATATTTACTTAACATTTCCCACATGACGTTTTCAAAAGTTTCTTTGGATGACACTTTCTACTCGGCTTCAAATAAAATTATTTTGTCTTTTTGAACCCGCAATAAAGCTACTGATCTTATTGTTCAGATATATACCAGCCGGCACAGCAATTTGTCATATCACTACAAATAGCGAAGAAAAATATATCGATTTTAAATCTGACGCAGAAATGATCACTGAGAGTGAGACAAGAAACAAGGAAAGAAAATTCCCGCTGATAATCTTTTCTAAGACGAAATTCCTAGGGAACGTCAGGTTAAAAGTTGAAAGGAAAATAATAATTTTTTTTATTTTTTAAAAGTTAGTTTTAATTGCAACTTTAACTTTATTTAAAAAATCAGCGTTGTTTTATTTGTTTT
The DNA here is from genome assembly GCA_037127315.1 of Ascarosepion bandense. Lineage (NCBI taxonomy): Eukaryota > Metazoa > Mollusca > Cephalopoda > Sepiida > Sepiidae > Ascarosepion > Ascarosepion bandense. The sequence continues at coordinate 1,705,135 of JBBBDQ010001045.1, forward strand.
CTTCCATTTCATTTGGCCTTTTGACAGTCAATCATAATGTTCTATTCATCTTTTTCGTCAGTTAACCCATTGAAAGGCTGAATAAACATAAAGGGTCTTGCATTAGGTTTTAGTCTACAGCTATCACGTTATTTTATAGTTGGGTGGATTATATTCCCTGTCTGTCTGTATGTCAATCTGTCTCTCTTTTTGTCTGTCTCTTTCACACACACACTCACCCGCACGCACAAACACACACACATTGTATTAAGATTATTACTATCTCAATGTTTAATTTAAAATTGATTTTTGTATTGTAGTATAGTTAATAACATAATTCATCTCTGTCCCACCCTCGAATCCACGTGCCCTCGCAAAATCAGTATTTGCCGGAATTTTCCAAATGAAACAGAAGTCCTCTTTGAGGAAGGACGAAATTTAAAAAATATATCTTCTGTTAACTGGATATGTAATGCTAAGTTTTGCTAAGATGTCGTTTTGTTAGAGTAGCAGGTAAGGGAGAAGAAAAAATTATTTGTTTCACTGTTTTTCATGCTTTGTTTTCAATATTGTTTTCAGAATAGTTTATTTTTTTTGTATTAAGTCTATTAATATATTAATGTTTAATTTACAATTGATTTTTGTATTGTAAAATAGTTAACAGCATAATTCGTCTCTGTCTCCCTCCCCGCAAAATCAGCATTTGAGGAATTATCCATATAAAAATATCTTTTGTTAACTAGATACATGATGCTTTCTCTTATTGCTAGTTAAGAGTAACTAACGGAATTGACATTTTTTTACAGGCCTGCTTATTTGAAGTTATACTTAATATTTGTTATTTCTTTCACCCTTCTTTTTTATATAGGGAATGTTATCAACCCGGTAGGATAAAAAAATAATCTGCAAAGAGGAACTCTTAATGAGTCAACGGCCAGCTAACGAGAGGTTGTGTCTCAATAAATCACCGTGGAGAAGGCAACAGGAAACCACTCCACGATCTAACTATCTGCGTAAAATCATGGCTATACAACGAATACACATTAAACCTAATGGCGTGAAGGGGGTTTGTTCCAAAGAAAACAATTCCTCGCCCCGTAAGGACCGACATGGGCAACAGGTGTCACCTGACCGTCATCCGGCGACTGTTAGCAACAACGCCGTAAAAGGGACAGTTTTTCCCAAAATATGTCCCTCGCCTGTGAAGAAACGACATGAGCAACAGGGGTCTCTGGACCGTTACCCTCCGACTGTGCGAAACAAAGAAAGGAGCACCTTGAGGAAATGGAACGTCAGGACGTTAAACAGATGCGGACAACTAGAGAATGTCAAGCAGGAAATGAACAGACTAAAAATCAATATTCTGGGATATGCGGAACCAGATGGCGAAATAATGGAGACTTCAGCAGCGACAACCATAGGATAATATACTCTGAAGACAAAAATAATGAAAAAGGAGTCGGCTTAATACTGGAAAAAGAAATGAAGAAATGTGTTTTGGGATACTGCCAGTTCTCCGAAAGAGTTCTCCTGGTCAAACTGAAAGAGAGACCGTTCAACATAACAAGTGTAGTCATCTATGTACCAACAACACAAAGCACCGATGAAGAAATAGAAACTTTTTACTACACTCTAGAGAAGGCCAAGGCTCAATGTAAAAGCCAAGAAATCAGGTTCATCACAGGAGATTTGAATGCCAAAGTAGGCAAGGAGAGGGAAGGTATGACAACTGGCAACTTTGGTTAATGAATCTACAACGAACGAGGTGAGAAATGGGTCCAATAGTGCATAGCAAATAACCAGGTAATAACTAACACTTGGTTTCAAGAAGAGCCACGACGTCTATGGACATGGAGAAGCCCAGGAGAGAACACAAAAACCAGATAGACTACATAACAATAAACAGCAGATTCAGAAATGCAGTGATTCAAAGCAAAGTCTATCCAGGCACTGACCGTGGAAGCAACCACGTTCCAGTCATCTGCAAATTAAAAGTGAAACTCCGGGGATTGAAGAAGCCTAGTGCAGCACCAAAACTGAAATAAACGCACTCGTGAATGACCTCAACCTACAGAAAGAATACAATAACAGAGTGAAAACCAATACGAAGAACAAATTGGGAAAGGACACTCGAAATGGGACGCGCTAAAGGAAGCAATAGTGACATCAACAAACAACATTTCCCCAACGGACATTAGGCGCAGAAAAAATATGAGTGGATGACTGAAAAGATTCTGGACATGATGCAAAGGAGGCAGAAAATGATATCAAGACATGGAATGGAGTACAGGGAACTACACAAGGAAATAAGAAGAAAATGTAGACAGGCTAAAGAGGAATGGCTCAATGACAAATGTAGAGAGATTGAGCAGAAATAATAAAGTAGACATGCATAAGGAATAAAAGAACAGACAGGACAAAAAAGCTGCTCTTCAACAGGATGTCTAAAATCTAAGGATGGAACAATCATTTTGGAGAAAGAGGAAATACTCCAACAATGGGAAAATATATAAAAGATCTTTTCCAGGACAAGAGAGATAAACCAATAATACGCAAAGATGAAGACGGACCGGAAATATTAAAGTCTGAAGTGGAATCTGCAGTAGCCAAACTGAATAAAAACAAAGCAGCTGGACCAGACGGCATAGTCATAGAACTGCTGATAGCCCTTGAAGAATTTGGTATAGAGAAAATTACTGAAATGATAAATGAAATTTATAATAGTGATGTAATACCAGATGCCCTCAGCAAATCGATCTTCATAGCACTACCTAAGAAGCCAGGAGCAAATGAGTGCGAACTCCACAAAACCATCAGTTTAATGAGCCATATAACAAAACTGATCGTCCAAATCCTGATGAATAAAGCGAAAAGCAGAATCAGGCCAGAAATAGGACAAGAACAGTGTGGTTCCGTTAAAGACACAGGAACAAAGAATGCCAGATTTATGATTAGGATGCTCTCTGAAAGGGCAATACAAATGAAGGACTTATACCTGTGCTTTATTGATTATGCAAAGGCATTTGACAAAATACGCCACAAAGAATTGATGGAGATGCTCGGTAGCCTGGACATATTTGGGAAAGACTTGAGAGCAATCAAAAATCTTTACTAGCAGCAAACCGCTTGCATACGGACAGGTAATGAATTGAGTAGATATATAGAAGGATAGAAAGGGGCGTAAAACAAGGATATGTTTTTTCAACGGATCTGTTCAACATGTAAAGCGAGAATGCCTGGGTTCATAATCAGAGGCCACAATTTAAACAACCTAAGATACGCAGATGGTACAGTGCTGATAGCAGACACAGAAAGGAAACTACAAGAGCTCTTACAGAAGGTAGCAGAAGAAAGTAACAAGAAAGAACTAGAAATAAACTGCAAGAAAACCAAATGCATGGTCATCAGTAAAAAGAGCAGCCCAATATGCTAAATACAGGTCGGGAATACTAGAATCAAGCAGGTACAAAATTTCAAAAACCTGTGAAGTGTTCTAACAGAAGACGGAAAGTGCGACACAGAGATCCGAAGGCGAATTGGCATGGCGAAAGAACCATTCCAGAAGTTGAGTAAAGTATTAAGAAACAGAACAATTTCGCTAGAAACAAGGAAGAGACTACTGGTTTGCTTCATGCTGTCCGTACTTCAATATGGCATTAAATGACAATATCATCAAAGATGAAGGAAAAACTTGAAGCAACTGAAATGTGATTCTACAGAAGGATGCTGCGAATATCATGGATCAAGCATGTGAGCAATGATGAGGTCTTAGAAATGATGGAAACAAAAATGAAATTATTACTGAGCATCTGGAAGAGACAGCTGAAGTTCCTGGGACATGCAATAAGAAAGGAGGGCTTGGAAAACCTGATACTAACAGACCAGATACAAGGAAAAAGAGACACGGGAAAGCAACGGATAACATATTTGAAGGGCCAGATCGGGTAGATGACAGAGCGAGGGTTGCAAGGTGTAACAGGAGAAGTCGTGCTCAGAACCACCATGGATAGAGAAACGTGGAAAGCCATGATCGCCTACGTCTTGAAAAGACAGGACACATAGAAAAAGAAGATATGATTTTGCCTTTAAAATGTTCTGTGATTATTCTTTTTCCTCTTTATATGGTGCAGAAATTTCATTTTTATCCTTCTTTTAAAGATATTATCCTATTTATTTCTATTTTAATTTAAAATTTCCAATATTAAATTGCAATTTGACACTCATTTCTTTGTTTCTAAAGAGACTGAGTTTCTTAGAAGTTAGTTTTTGAAATTCATCATTTGCTATTACTATGGACCTTTGGATTTCGATGTCAATTTTTTCATCTTCTGCTGAAACATTTTCCAGATACTTAATCTTATTTGATTTTGACAACTCCATATTTTTATTCGAATTTGGGTTTTTCTCTGTCACACACACACACACACACACGAGCGCGCGCGCATATATATATATTCGTCCTCTTCAAATTGACAGTTTCTCTTCTCTTCGTATGTGCGTTGTGGTGCAGTGAATATCGACTCGGAATGGCAAATTAGAGAGTTGAGTTCGAATTCCAGTTGAATTCGTTGGACTCACACACAAATACCCTTGGTTGGGAAAGGCATTAATCCGTCTCTCCCCTCCAGTTATGGGTTAAATAATAGAACAATAATCTTCTGCCCAGTAAGTCATGTCTCTTTTAAGAGATGATTGTCCAAAGCGTGTACACGTATGGCACTTAAATGGCTCTTCTCTTCTGTATTTCCTTTAAAAACTTATATATATATATATATATATATATATATATATATATATATATATATATATACCGTTGTTACTAAAAAGAATAGCCCAATACTTTTTACAAAAATGAATGACCCAATAGTAGTTACTAAAACGAATGACCCCAAGTTGTTACTAAAAGGAATATCCCAATAGTTGTTACTAAAAGGAATGACACAATAGTTGTTACTAAAAAAATAGCCCAATAGTTGTTACTAAAAGAAATGGCCCAATAGTAACTACTAAAAGGAATGGCCCAATAGTTGTTACTAAAAGGAATATCCCAAAGGTTGTTACTAAAATAAATGACCCAATTGTTGTTACTAAAAGGAAGTGCACAATAGTTGTTACTAAACGGATAGCCCAATAGTTGTTACTAAAAGAAATTGCCCAGTAGATGTTACTAAAAGAAATGACACAATAATTTTGCTAAAAGGAATATCCCAGTAGTTGTTACTAAAAGGAATAGCCCAACATGCAAATTAGTAATTGATAACAAAATGAAGCATGTGCAATGTTTTATTTATCTGGGGAGTGTTTTGACAAAGTACGGAAAGTGTACACTAAAATCCGAAGGTGTATTAGGACAGGCAAAAATACATTTCAAAAACTAAGCAAAGTATTAAGAAGCAAAGAGAATAGTTATAAATAAAGTAAAGACTACTTAAATGTTATAGGTAATATCAGTCTTCCCATTACTGGGTAATATCTTAAAATATAAAGAAGGAAATTGATTCAATTAAAATATGGTTCTACAGAAAAAAGAAACAAAGAATGTTTCATGATATAATGAGGAAAGAGGACTTGGAAAATTTAATACTCCCAGGACAGATTAAAGGCTGGAGAAACAAAGTAGATCAACGCATCACCTACCTACGAGCTTGAGTAAATGGATGGCGGATCAAGTTTATCTTCATGTCTTATGTTCTTTCAGGATGTGGGCTCTCTACAACCTCCTGCCTATTGTAACTTTAAGTAATGATTGATCTTTTACTATCCGTGTTTCCACTCGCTCTGCCATCCAGTTACTTAAACTCCTCAGATATATTAAAGGCTGCTTCCACTTTGCTTTTTTTCTTTGCAAGAATGAATCTTTGCAGGACTTCTCATTCTTTCAGAATCACCTCCCTCTTTAGTTTGAATAATTTCGGTGAGAAAACACATCTTTGTCTTGCTTCCCGTTCTGTTTTTGTGTATTTACTGACTTATTGTCTATCACTATGCAGGAGGTTTGCTACCAGCATAGGTTCTGGATTATTCTAATATCCTTCCCAAATATGTCAAATTTAATTAGCAGTTCCAACAGTTCTTCGTTATGTACATTATCAAATGCCTTTGCATAATTTATAAAATACAGGTCAGTCAGTTAAGTGCCATACGTGAAACACGCTTGGGCGATCATGTCTCGAAAGATATATGACTGACTGGGCAGAAGATTATCCCGCAGTAGGTTGCCATTGCTTTCTGCGGTAGACTGGTTGCCGACCAAGGCTATAGAACCCAATCTGTCCTGCTATTTAACCCATAACTGGAAAGAAGGGACGGATTAATACCTTTCCCAAGGGTATTTGCTCGTAAGTGAATACAATGGATTCAACTGGAATTCGAACTCGGCTCCCCGGTTTCTCGTTCCGAGCCGACATCCACTGTACCACAACACGCAAACAGAGGTACACATCCTGAATTTCTATTACTTTTTCTGATATCCTACTAAGCAGAAATATTGCATTCCTTGTTTTAATGTCCTTAACAAAACCACAGTCCTATTTCTGGTCTGATTCTGCCGTGTGCTTTGTTTGTTAAAATTTGGATGATAAGTTTTGTTTTATGTTTCACTAGGAATATAGCCCGGCGCTGCTCGGGTGTAATGCATGCTTTAAAACTAACCCATGGTTCTGGAGCTCAAACTCTTTGCACGTTGGCACGAAACACTAAAAAGCAATAGTTGTTTCCAGTTAAAGCGAAACCGTAGACTGAAAGAAATATGAATGGATGATCTTCAAATTTTAAAGTTTGGGAAGAATCGGATAAAAATTGTGGATTTGTATAAAGGACATACAGACAGCTAAACAGACACACACACAAACATCTTGCCTTTTATATATACATATATAATATATCGATTTTCTGCACTATTGTAAGAACTGCAACCTTGAAACTTCTGAATATCGTTTCTTATATCTTTGTCTATGATTGTATCAAATTTGATTAAAATCGGAACACTCCTTCTATAACCCGATTTTTTCGATTATCGATTTTCGATATTTATCGGGGATACCTCGACACAAAATCTAGCTAAGAACACTCGCAGACGCTTATAGTATAACTGTGTAAATTTTCGAGAAAATCGGTTCAGCCTTTTTGGATTTTATAGGTAGCGGACACATACACACAGACACACACACACACACACAAAGTTCCATTTATAAAATAAGTTTAGATTTGACTGATTTTCTAATGGAATTCATATTTGTTTGTACATGGCTTCTTAGCAAAGCTAATGAAAATGGATTTAGTAAAGTCTTCTGGTGTGTTGTCATTGTTCTATATTTACTTTATTATGTTTCTAATATTGTCAATGTTGAAATCATCAAAGGCTGCTAACATCTCTATTTCAATTCCATCTGGTCCTGTTGCTTTGTTTCTCTACAATTTGGCCAATACCAGTTTCACTTCAGATTTGATTTCTGATTCCTTTGACATTTCTATATTGTCGGTTGTTTTCTTTTTTGTAATCATCTCTAAAGTGTTTTTGCAAGATGTTTGCTAACATCCTATCCCAAATATGTCAATTTTTCTGTGTTATGGTAATACTTTTTTCCTTTTGAAATGTATTATTGGTAATATTTGTGTTTCAAAAATTATATATTTTTATAGAAATCTATTTTTATACTTTCATGGTGTTTTGACTCAAGTTTGGGCGTTAACTATTTGCCCATAGCTAGGACCGTAACGAGTGCTACCACTCCGGGTCAGGGTGAACCTGGGAACAACAGCAATTAAGTGGTTGTTCCATGCTCCTCACAACCTCCCAATTAGAGGCCTTGCTGCGGGATTCACTTTACCGTCATACCCAGGACCTGTCTGTCGATGTAGATAAATCTCTTGGAATTTCGAAGGAAATACTTTATTAAATCTACGGGGATACTTTCTTTTTGTTTCGCTGTAACGTTGATGCATAGTTGGTTTAGTTCTTATTTAGTACAGCTTAGATTAAATAGAATGTTCAGTTCAAAATTCCACGAAAGTTACTCAAATCGATAGCTAACTGAAGTATGCGTAGGATCACAACGAGCGAAAAGGTGTGATAAAAACAACAAAGATGAGGAAATTATTCCAAATATGACAATTAACAACTACTTCTAGAAAATCAAACAGAAAATATTTGTAGATTTATTTCGCACTTAATATGGACCTAATATCAGAAAAATTCAGTTAATTGCCAGACGTGAAACACGCTTGGGCGATCATGTTTCGAAAGAGACATGGCTGACTGGCAAAAGATTATCCCGCAGTCGATTGCCATTGCTCTCTGCGGTAGACTGGTTGCAATACAAGGCTATAGAACTCAATCTGTCTTATTATTTAATGCATAACTGGAGGGGAGCGACGGATTAATACCTTTCCCAAGGGTATTTGTACGTTAGTGAATGCAAGGAATTTAACTGGAATTCGAACTCGGCAGTCAGTCATGTTTCTTTCGAGACATGATCGCTCAAGCGTGTATGACGTATGGCATTTAACTGACTGACTGATATCAAATATGAACAAGAAAAACTGCAGAATTCCTAAAATAAAAAGATAATAAAGTAAAGCGTAACGAAAGTAGAAAGCATCAATTTTAATGAGACAGAATCTATTTGATATGTCCCGGAAAGGGATATATATATATATATATATATATATATATATATATATATATATCATTCGAGGTAGTTAAGTGGATTAGGGAAATGTAACCGGGTAGAACAATTTACTACGTAGACGTAATGGACGGTACTCGTAGTATGCAGTATCCTGAGACGTAGGCGTAGTCAATAGACGTAGATCTCTAGAGGTAGATACTTAACCTTTCTTCAATGTTAGAGGCATCGCCCACATTGAGTTCTTGCCACAGGGCCAGACGATGAATCACCAATGGATATGTGAACGAGAAGAGATGAGATTTGTGGCAAAAAAAATTTTGGCTGCTTCACTACGGCAATGCACCTGCTCAAAATGCCCCTATTACCCAGCTGTTCCTGGCCAAGAAGAATATCACCGTGCTAGAAAACCCCCCTGATATCGCTCCTTGTGAGTTTATTCTTTTCCCCCGAGATCAAGAAAAATCATCAAGAGGACCCATTTTGAATTTGTAGACAGAGATGCGAGGTATCCTAGAATAATCATCCTAGCAGTTCATGGAAGAGAAATTAGATGCTTAACCACTTCAGCATTGATTAGAGCCTCAAAAAACTTTGCTGAAAATTGGTAAGAGGCTAATAAGGCGAGGGGTCAGAGGGTTCCATAGATGAGATCATCGAACAAGCTGGAAAGCAGTAAATATAAAGCCAATATTTGGAGAGCTGGAGGTGACGGAACAAACATCAGAGGCACATTTCTTTAGGAAGGCAGATGGGATTGGATCACCTCCTAATTTAGAAATGATCTTTTGGGACCGGAGATGAGTTATACACAGACTAGTCAAATATTGATTTGGAAGATAATTTCCGAGCATTCAATATCTTCTGTTGTAGATATCAGGACTTCAAATTGATTGAATAAAGGTTGGTTGGTTGGTTGGTTGGTTGTTTTGTTTTATGGTATATCAACCTCGACAGGTCATTTATTGCCAACTAATTTTTTTTTATTTATTTATTGCTGGTAATACATTTTTCTTTCAACAATGTATTGTTGTTTTTATATACGTTTTGTGTCTAGTAATACTTTTATCTTTTTTCGAGTATCAAGATTAATTGGGATTTGTTTTTAAGGGCAGGATCCCCAAGTCCTACTCTGTTATTTAACACATAACTGGAGGGAAGGGACGGATTAATACCTTTCCCAAGGGTACCAGTGCTTAAGTGAATGCAGGGTATTCAACTGGAATTCGAACTCAGCTGACCGATTTCTCTTTCCGAGACGATATCCCCTTCACCACAAAGCACATCCGTCACTAAATGCTTACAGCACCTGGTATTCCCAAGCGGTCACCCATCTAAGTACTGACCAGGCTCAACGTTGCTTAACTTTGGTGATCGAGCGAGAACCGGTATATTCAACGTGATATGGCCGTAATCACGCACATCCGTCACTAAACACTGACAGCACCTGGTATTCCCAAGCGGTCACCCATTTAAGTACTGACCAGACTCAACGTTGCTTAACTTTGGTGGTCAAGCGAGAACCGGTATATTCAACGTGATATGGCCGTAAGCCGATTGAATAAAGGAGAGATTGAGTTGTTCATCAGGCTCTGTCAGTTCTGCCAATTATCTCTAGAACTAAAATTTCGAGATGTTACACATTGTTTTTTATAAGAAAACAATATCTTTACCTCGCTTATGAAATGCTTGCACTCATTGAAAGAAGTGACAAAGTGGCGTTTGTTGTAACCAGATGTGTCACTCTGCTACAGCAGAACGAACTGATTCTTGTGAGAACTAAAGGCCGAGAATACAATTGAGAACCAAAGACATGAATGAGGTTTAACTTGGAATTTAATTGCTGGAATGAGAGCATCGATGCAGGCTTCCATACAGGAGGCGACCTCAGAGGCGCAAGTTTAAAAAATAAAAAAGGTTAAAAACTCCGTTGCATAGGATATCACGAAAGACAATCACGGAACAAGTCCCAATCCGCATGTTAATAACAGGAAGATATCCTGTTTGTAGGAAGTTCTTGGCTGACAGCGTAGCAGAAAGAGATGTTTATAGACACCACCGCGTCATCAGCGATCTGATAGAAGGGATAGAGGTAAAGTTGAGTTCTAGAATAGAAACATATTCTTCAAAACGACTGGTGAAACGCTTGCGTGATTGCTTCGAGGTTTTGATGCCAGCAAGGTACTTGACAGAGTGTTTAAGCCACTTACCATAATGTGCTTTAAAGTAGGTACATCCAATTTTCGATACCCTATTTTAAAATGAACTTTTAAAATAAATAAGTTATATTTTAGTTTTAAAATTAGCTTTAATTGAAAGTCAAGAGATTAAATTTAGTAATTCCAGTAAAGAAAATACACTGGCGTATTTTAAAGCGAAATTATATTGATTGGAATCTAAAATTATTCAGATAAAAAAAAATTTAAACATACCGCCATTTTTTGATTGATCGACAAATTTACGGAAACAATAGCCACGTTTCTGTTTTAAAAATCTGGCAAAAATAAAATATACATCGCTGACACGTTATTGAAGTCAATTCTTTAAATTAAAACTTACCTTTATCTGATTTCAAACAATTGTACTTGCTTACTCTCTGAAAGATTCGGTAGAATCTCTTATCAGCCACGGTAGCCGTTGTTATCAGTGTTTATCTCAGGTAATGACAGCTGCAATGACAACCGGAAGCTGTCAAGAAGTCTAAGTAGGGCGGCCATAGGCGACAAAGATTCTTTTTCAGCGATTTTGTGGAGGTACCTACGTTAAAGCCACCGAACAGAAATATATTTGCAAAAAAATGTAGGGCAATGACCTTGTCTATATTATCATGAATACTATCTAGCACACAACAGTCAGGGGAGGAAGAAGAGATAGCTAGCAGAGTTCAGTAGAGAGAGACGGCGACACATGTAAGAATGGACTGGATTTTCAAGAGAGTTCCCTACCCAGCGGGATATGTTCGATGGCATTAATTTCCAGGCCATATGTGTGAACATTAGAATCATTCCTTAAGAGAGCAAGGTAGCCAGGAATCGAGAAATCAGAAGATAGGATTTCAGCCCTTTTATTGTGGTTCTTGCTGCAGAATTTGCTCTAACTTGGTACAATTATAGATTTTAGTCTCAAACATAAGTAGATCTTCTCAGACGACTCATTTTCCCCGATATCGGTAATCGATAACCCCGATATTCTATAGAATCTGATCAAAAACCGATATTCAGCCATCAGTATGGCTCATTTTCTCCAATTTTACTCCCGATGGGTACGATAAGTTTTCATGGACGCATTTGGGTTAGCTTATCCTTGGATGACTTATTTGTCTCCAATATTGGAAATCGATACCCCGATATTCTATCTGGTCTGACCAAAATCAGGTTTTCAACCCTTTTATTTTGGTTTTTCCTTCGTGTTTTGGTCTAACTACGTATAATTGTAGTTCTTAATTGCAGTTCTTAGCCATGATACCATTTGCTCAGAGAGCTTATTTAGCCTTCAAAACTCAGTTTGCAACGGAAAACCTATTTGACATCGATACCGAAATACAAATTTGACTTACATCCATTCATTTATCTTTTCATTTTCGGTTTCGCTTTGACTGGAAACAACTCTTGCTTTTCAGTCTTTCATGCCAACGTCCAAAGAGTTTGAGCTCCAGGACCATGGATTAGTCTTAAAGCTTTCATTACATCCGAGCAACGCCAGGCTATACTGCTAGTAAAATATAAAATGGCAAGAATTTACCCATTGCACCCTGTACATTCAGTAGTTACAGTCTCAAGTAAATATTGGGAGAAAGAATAACAATTCATATTGTTCCAGCCGAAACGTCTTACTTTGTACTAATTTTTCATCTAATGCAAGGCCCAAGATCCACTCGATGTACAGGATTTCATAATGAGGTTGTTGTATGGACTTACATGGAGATTAGATCTTGAGTAAATGTTGTAACAATAACGATTAACTCTGGTCTTGAATAGACAAACATTTTAATCCTGGGAGATTATCCTCTCGAGAATCGGAACAACAAATCAGTCCCGCTCAGAAAAATTCTCTCAGAATGCAATTTCATTCTTACTAATGACCTACAAGGAAAATGAGGGTTGATTCATCCCAGGTTACGTGTCATGGCGGGTATCAGAATGAAGTCTGAATTGTGGGAACTTATAAATGTAGTATGTGGAAACATTTGCAATGGAAATAGCGACATGTGCTGTATATGATATAAGGTTAGTTGTATTGTCAAGGTTCCGAGTAAAGATAAAACATCTGAATTTTTATCAAGGTAATCTATTTTTAAATTAATAAAACAACCAAAAAGTTATGAAGAATAGTACAAAATTTTGTACATTTTTCCTAAGTGTCAAAAGAATATTTTCGTCGGCTATCAATAAGACACGTGTTTCGAGAAATTCTCACTTTACCTAATTTCATTACAAACCGTATCAAATCAATTCTAACAATTCGGGCAACTAATAACGTTTTATCCTTTCTTTCTTGTTCCCACTCACAGCGATCTGTCAGGTGGTCTGCGGGTAGCAATCAGACGGAAAGGTCAGAGAAATTTCTCATTTCCAGTGTAAAGATGGTAAATCTGATTTAGTGCCAAGACTAGCTTGGGATTTTCGCCTTTTTCTGCTCCAAATGTTTCCGGCGGAACATCGAGTGGAGCAATTTCAACAGCGTGCCAGTTCTGGTTTTCTCTTCAGACCTAAAAGCAAAACTTGCGTCTATACGCAAACAATAAATATACCCTGATGAACTGACCGACTTTTCAAATATCACGTAATTCTGGTGAAAACAAACCGATCGATTTCCTGATCAGTGATTGATTTCAGATGGACGCCAACCCCATTAATGATGGTTTTATTTACGGTTTTTTAGACATATCAATAATTTCTTTTGTTTGCATGAACATATTGTACTGATTTTCCTTAGTGTTATACCAACGTTTTGGCCGTCCAGCCACTTGACATTCATTGAGTGTATGTCCATTCAAACATATTGCAGATTACGTCATGCTAGATTCTATCGTTTTAATAGATATTATAACTGTAAATACGGGTTTTGTTTTTTCTCAAATGAGAAGGCATATGTTTGGTTTGTGAGGAAGCTAAAAAGGAAGAGATAGTTTTGGTTTGTGAGGAAGTCAAAAGAAAAGATATAGACTTGGTTTGTAAGTGAGTCAAATGAGAAGGCATAGGTTTGGTTTGTAAGGGAATCAAATAGGAAGGCATAGTTTTGGTTTGTGAGGGAGTCAAAAGAAGACATAGGTTTGGTTTGTGAGGAAGCTAAAAAGGAAAATATAGTTTTGGTTTGTGAGGGAGTCAAAAGAGAAGATATAGACTTGGTTTGTGAGTCAAATGAGAAGTCATAGGTTTCGTTTGTGAGAGATTCAAGAGAAGATATAAGACTGTTTTGTAAGGGAATAAAAAAAAGAGATAGGCTTGGTTTGTGAGTGAACCAAAAGAGGAGACATAGGCTTGGTTTGGGAGGAAACCAAAAGGGAAACCATAGGTTTGGTTTGCGAGAGAGTCAAAAGAAAAACATAGTATTGGTTTTTGAGGGGGTCAAAAAAGAAGACATATGTTTGGTTTGTGAGGGAGTCAAAGGAAAAACATAGGTTTTCTTTGTGAGGTGGTCAAAAGGGAAGACATAAAGTTCGGTTTGTAAGGGAGTCGAAATGAAAGATATTGGTTTAGTTTGCACGAGTCAAGACGTATAACGCAGTCTTAGTCTTCATTAAAGTAGAAAAGATGGACACAAATTTGGTTTTAACGGGAGTCAAAAAAGTACACAGATTTGGTTTGCACGATAATCCAACACTGACTTAGTTCACACAATTTTACAAAATCAGTCAAAGATTTGGTTTGCACAAAATTACAAACAGACATAAATACATAAAATCAGTGGCCCCGTTTTGTGAATGCGTTGCTTCCATGTAAGGATATGGAATTGGCATATTCTTGATCTCAACAAATTTTTGATTGAAGATGCGTGACAATAAGTTAGGGATAGTATTCGTACGGTATTATTTTATTTATTATTAAACTTGTTATTAAAATGGAAAAGTGAGACATATCCAATACGTGTTCAACCTGTTAAACTCTCTTTTTCTCTTATTGATATTGCAGCATTGTAACCAATACATTCTACAGGTCCTGGGTATGACGATAAACTGCATCCGGCAGCAAGGCCTCTGAGTTGGAGGTTTGAAGAGCATGAAACCACCTCTTTATTGCTGTTGTTCCCAGATCCACCCTGACCCGGAGTGATAGCATCTGTTAGGGTCCCTGCTATGAACAAATAGTTAACTGGGGTCTAAAACTGTGAAAGTATAAAAATGAACTTTTATAGAAAAAATATACATTAAAAAACGTATATTCAGTAATACATTTTTAATACAAAACTAGAAGATATTTTCAGTTTTTTAAAAAAGAACAAAAAAACTTTTTCATCAAAATCTGACTAAATCCCTCTTCTCGCTGTAACTAAACATAAAAAATATTTTAAAAACCCACTTTTTAGTATTAAATAACTCACAGAGATTGATACGCCGTTAAACAAAATTCAAACTCAAACTCAATACATTCTACAGACTTTTGCTGATGCGCAGTATTCAAAGAGAAAAACTATCGTAGATAAATGTAAGGATGAACAGAAATAATATTCTGATCAACAACTTAGGGGAGAGTCATGAACAGTCTCTAAATCATAGACAGGGCAAAACATTTTCGTTGACTTAATGAATTTCATTAATTTTTAAAGTGAACTTACCGGTGTAAACAAAGATTTCTTTTATTGATTTTTTTTTTTTATGTTTATCATAAAAGTCATCTAATATTAATGTGCTGCCATAGCTATTTTGTTTTTCAATTTTACAAAACTGAGCGGGACACGTAAAATTTACGAGAGGGTACGTCATTATTTAGCTGTTTGTTAAAGTATCTACAGAAATTACAAGATTCAGCTCAGGTGTGATTTTTCCTTCAGTACACACCGATTCTATTGTGGTTCTTGCACTGAAATCAAAGGGGAAAAATAGATGGAATTTTCAAGCTATGTTTCCTACGAAATGTAACAGATCAAAATGAAATGGACGCCTTTATTTTCCTGTGCGTTATTATTGCCTGTTAAGAAAATGTACAACAGAGTCAATCGATTTAATTGTTTAATGTGCTTTTGAATAAAAGAGATTTGCGAATCGTTAGTTTAGTCTGTTAAAATATTAAGAAAAATTAAAGAGAAGTCTATAAAGCTGACTTCTATGAGGAGAAATATACACTAGTTAGTTTTTTATCATTCTTCCAAAGCGAGGCACTAAGCTTAAGTAGTTGATAAAAGTGAAAAGAGGAAAAAGGTTTGGAAGAAACCGGAAACCGAACGCTAAACAGGAAACAAGAGATAAACCTTTCTCTAAAGTTCAAAATAACAGGTAAAAGTTTGAATCGTAAGATAGGTGAACTTATCGACTCTTATCATTTAAAATTATTATATTTACCCTTTGCTCAAAGACCGACCGAAGTCGGGAATGTTAATGGAGAAATTACCCGTTTTCTTACAGCAAATAATAGCATTACTGTCGCTTGAAATAGTTTTTCTTAAAATAGTTTTTCAGGAAATTAGATTTTTCAAATTCACTAAATATTGTCTCACTTTCTAGTCTTTATAGAAGTTTCCTTTCAAACCTTTTGTTTTTGGTTGTGTAGAAAGTTACCCTCTTCATTCCATAACTATTTCTCTTCCAGTTACACGTTCTACCTGACTTTGTTCTTGCTACAGTTCGAAATGTTCAAGTGATGTAGTTCTTTTTATTATGGAGTACATTCCCTTTGAGATTTGAGAATCTCTGTCATGTCTGACGAAGGAATGAAGCTATAAGGAGATGGTTAATGTTTATTAATTCGGCCCTGTGTCATTGTGGTGCATTGGATATCGGCTCAGAACGAGAAATCGGGGAGCCGAGTTCGAATTCCAGCCGAATTCATTGCATTCACTTACGCGCAAATACCCTTGGGAAAGGTATTAATCCGTCTAATTCCTTCCAGTTATGGGTTAAATAACAGGACAGATTGGGTTCTATAGCCTTGGTCGGCAACCGGTCTACCGCAGAAAGCAATGCCAACCTACTACGGGATAATCTTCTGCCTAGTCAGTCATGTATCTTTCGAGACATGATCGCCCAAGCGTGTATCACGTATGTCACTTACCTGACTGACTGTCATACATAACCGAAGTCCCTACAGCTTAGGATTTTTTTGTAATCATTAGAAAGTTATCAGCATGTTGGAATGTGTTTATTCGTGGCAGAATAAAAATATACATTTTTCATGTTAAAATAGAAATTTATTTTTAGAAAAGGATAACATGAACTGTAAAAGTTAATGTTCAATGAGAAAATTAAGGGTATCAAGAGTTCATAGAAACATGTGTCTATGTAATTATGTATGAGCGTTTGTTGGTCGGAGTATCTTTGATATTTGACAATAGTTAGTATCTTTTATCTTTGATAACAAACGGATATTTTAAGACTGCGCGAATGCTCAGTCTTAAAATATCCTTTTGTTATCAAGTATAAGATGACGCATATGGGAATGTTGAGAATAGAGAAGAAATAAAAAGAATCAGCACACGAGAAAGAAGGAAAAGAACGAATAGGCGACGCGTCCTTAAGTCCGGGACGACTTGAAGCTTCTCCAGTTACATTTTAGTGTGTCGGCTCTCTCTCTCTCTCTCTCTCTCTCTCTCTCTCTGCTTCTAACTGACTGACTGACGCTGATCGAAGTCTTTTATAGTCAATCAGATTTTTCGCACTGGATCGCTAACTCTTCTCAGTCTTGCGAATCGCTTCCATTGGTCAGAAAATAAATTTAATATCTACTCTCGAAATCCGTTTCCGACTTTTTCTTTAAGCACGTGGTCAATATTTTTTTTATTCGGCAAAACCAGGATTTTTTTTTTTAATCATATCATCCCGAGCAAGGCGGTAACGCCACTGATGTGCCGGGGGCTACGTAAGAGTGAAAAGATTAGAAGAGAGAAAGCCGGAAACCACATCCTAAACAGGACACGAGGGATGAGCCTCTACACCTGTTCAATAGACGTGGAGGGAGTGTGAACCGGGCGATAGTTTAGACTATCTACTCCAATTGAAAAAAAAGAGAATGATGTGCCGGGGGCTACGTAAGAGTGAAAAGATTAGAAGAGAGAAAACCGGAAACCACATCCTAAACAAGGAACAAGGGATGAGCCTCTACAGCTATTCAATAGACGTGGGTGGAGTGTGAACCGGGTGATAATTTAGTCTATCTACTCCAATTGAAGAAGAAGAAAGAAAAGAAAGGTAACGGTGGTGGGTTAACTAAATTAAAACTTAGTTAAAGTCCGGTCAAAGGAATTTCTTTGAAAAAAGGTAAAGAACACTCGAAACTATTTTAAAATTAACACATCATTGTGAATTTTTGTAAAAGTGAAGAAGAATGTTGCTTTTAATTCTTAATTTCTTATCCACCACAGGAAAATTTTCTATCATTGATCTGAGTTGACGGGTGTCCACTTGGATTCAGTGGTAACAGTGAGCAATAATTAATCATTATTAAAATAAACACCTAAACATGATATCCCGATATATGGACAATAGAGCAAGAAAATTCTACCAGCCTAGATCCTGATTGACATACGAAAGAGAGTGAGCAACAACCGAAACGTTGAGATAACAACAACAGAGATGAGGAAACTCGTTTAAATAAATTTATTATCATTATTATTTTTGGTCAGCCCTTGAGATATCACTCGCTCGATCGACTCATTCGATTAAAAACTTAATTGGGCGATTAAAGTTTATTGCTTTACTCGCCCGCGGTCGATTAAAATTCTCGCAATGAAACGTGTCCCTTCAAATGTAGGAAAAGAAAATCTGATTCCTTTTACAACCCAAAAGTATGCCATTGAAGATTTACAAATTACTTAGAATGACCTAAAATGACCTTATATCGTCCCGGTCAGTGTAAACCTTCGCTTAATTAACACTTCCAGAGTAGAGCCAAAATGTCTCTGTAGCGAACCTCAACAATTTTCAGAAACTCATTTCGAAAAATTTTATCTTTAACTGAACATCTATATTTTCTCTCCGTATACAAAAAGTAAAAACAATCATTTGAAAGAAAGAAAAAATACACATACTTCTTTCAACCACGCACCGAAAAACAAATTATACAAGTAAGATATTTTTTTTCATAGAAAATCGTTGAGAAAATCAGGTTTGTTATTATATCATCTATGAGATGGAGCTTGAAGTAAAACAGAAGAAAGAAACTACGAATTTAAGTACCACCACTCAATTGCCAAAAAAAAAAAAAGCAAAAATAAGACAGCATATCATGATTTCAAAAGTGCACAAACTTAAAAAAAATATTATCATCAAAATGTTTCCGCTATTATTAAGAGGAAAGATCAGATTTTGTTATTAGTTTTTAAATATTTTAAAATCTTTCTAACACGTTCGGAATTTAAATTAAAATTTCATTTTTTGGTTTTCGTCAGCGATTCAGGCTATGTTTACGTAAGGTAACTATTAAGAAAATGGTGTCGGTTGAGTAAAATGATTCTGAGGCGAGTAAATTTCCCTCGCTTTCGACCGCTGGTCGAGTGATTTCTTTTTTAAATATCAAAGGCTGGTTTTAGGCTACACTAACTTTCACTATAGGGAAGACCCATCTTCTTCGAAAGGGAGCATTTGAAATTACTACCCTTAACTTTAGGTAAAACTCTCTCTACTAGCATTATTGCGAAATAATTTTTTTTGTTGTTAAATGTAAATTATAAGTTACATACAGTACTGTGCAAAAGTATTAGGACAAGAACTACTTTATATTTTATGAGGCATACTGACAGAAAGTAAACAATCTAATTAAAGTAATTTCATTTAACTTACTCAACAAATGATTTAACAAGAAAAACATTTGTTACAAAATAAATTTGATATTTAGTATAATAGCCTTCTACTTTAATCACAGCCTTCATTCTGTCAGGCATTGACATCACAAGCGTCTTCAATGTATCTAATTATATCTCCTGCCAAGCAGTTTGTATTTGTTCCCAAAGAGTGTCTTGCAAAGTAACATTAAATTTATGAATTTTTTTATCCAAAATATCCCATAGATGTTCAATAGAGTAGTTTCAAAATAACTTGTTTAATAGAAAATAGGAAAAATTAATATAATTTTTCTTAATACATTTCTTTTACACCTACTTTTAAATAATTAATATTTATTAGCAATTTACTTGACTTTTCCTCCTGTATTTGAATTTCAGTGAGGTTTTTTAGGAAAATCGCCCCTGTCCTAATACTTTTGCACTCTACCGGTAGTATGCAAAAGTGTTAGGACAGGGGTGATTTTAAACTATATTTTGATGCCTTATAAAAGATAAAATAGTTCTTGTTTTAATACTTTTGCACAGTACTGTATATTTCCGAGGTAATTATACTTGAAATGCTGGAATTGAAAATATTGAAAATAGACGTTATGCTTAAAATAGCTACACAAAGTTTACCGTATCGAAAATATGTATCAAATAATATTTCGAAGCATGCTAAATATTTTATAAACACTTTCTCTTTTTTAGCAATGATTAATTCCATTTAACGTATTTTTCTTTTCTATTGTAATAGTTTCCAGAATGCCGATTCATTACTTGTAGTGAGTGTCATATATGATTTATGCCATTATTTTTTATGATTGTCACTTGATGTCACTATGGGTTATTTTTAATTACAGCGTATCAACATGCGATCATCCTGACGAAAAAAACGTTATTCAACAATCTTCAGACAGTGGAAAGAAATTGAAAAAAACAGGGCTAAACCTGATGTTCAGACAATTTATCCACAATTTGATTTCGATGTACATTATAAAAATAAAGGCTTATGACTTATCACGTTGAATACACTGGTTTTTCGCTCGATCACCGAAGTTAAGCAACGTTGAGCCTGGGCAGTACTTAGATGGGTGACCGCTTGGAATACCAGCTGCTGTAAGCGTTTAGTGACGGATGTGCGTGCGGGTGCGCAAGCGCTGACCTTCCTCAAATTCATCTTTAGCCCACTATCCCAACATTGTTACAGTAAAACCATGGCTTATTCATGAATTTTATAAGGTTATAATCAATATGGATTTTATTTATAAAAGTCATAATTAACAACTGAAATTTTTAACACATTTGAAATTAATACTATTTGTGATTTTAATTTTTTAATAAACACTAGATTAAACCAAAAGATCCCCTACAAATCGCTCTTGTCTTTTGATATCACTTTGCAAAGTAATCGATTGGACTCAAGTCTGGATATTATGGAATCCACTCGAGCAATTCACTTATTCCAATGAATTTGTTTAAAATATTGATAAAATATTTTATCTCCAGGAATGTCTTAGAATTTATTTTAGAACTAAAACAATATTACAGCACGAAACAGATTCTTCTTTTTTACTGAAGCCATAGGTCAATTGAAACTCCGGAAATCAATCCATGCTATAATCAATAAGCAATAAAAAAAATTGATAACTTGCTTTAATTAGCGACCTCAATCGATTATTTTTAGATTTTATCATGTATAAAAGTAGACTACAAAAAACTGTACAGGCAATTATGATTCTGAAGAAATGTATAATTTTATGACAAAAAGCCTGCCTGCCAAAAATGTTTTTCTACTAGTAAACCACTGAGAAACAGCAATCATGGCACTTAAATGCCGGTTACATTTAATGATTTCACCGGTGCCAACCTAGTAGAGCTTTCACATTCGTGTTCGAAGCACCAAGGACAATAGTTCAACGGAGCAGATGCCATGAAGATATTTGTAAAAAAAGACAGAAAGAAGTCAAGGCACGTCGGTAAGCAATTGACAGAAGTCGAGATGCCAAGTCAGTATCAATTATATTGCAGAATCTGAAAAAAGAAAAACACAAGAAAAATATAACTTATTTCAATCAATAGGCAATGGCTGGCCACTCGTATTCGAGTATGCTTTTCTACGAGGGCGGCTAACCAATCCTTATTACATACATCTTCTCAGACATATTTGTGTTTCTTCTACACACTCAAACACACAACCTACACGTGTTTTATACGGCAACAATGTTGAATAAACTTTCGTTGTAGATTCTGAGTGCATTATCCTGCATGATCAACAGTCTGAATAAGGCCAGTACGCTATCACTCTCAGTCACGATTACTTGCAGATTCGTGCAAGCACAACTCTCGACAACCTAACCAATTTCACTCACAAGGCTTGGGTCAACACGTGGTCTAGTTCTTAGGTACTTTCTAGACTTGATACATGCTGGGTTTGCTTCTACAGGCCGTTAGCATCAAGAAGTCAAATCGACTTTAGAGAAATTCTAATCTGGAGTCTCATGGTTGGAAAGCAAATGTTCTAATCAATCAATCTCGTGCCCATTTTCCCATCAGTACATCATCTTATAAATGGCGTAAAACCGGATTTCTTTCCATGTGAACTCGAAAATATGTCCCTTTTGTGATCGTTACACCTCAAGTAAGGCAAGACTGCTACAAGTGTGCAGAGGGTTACAGAAAGCGTGAAAAACAGGGTAATGGAAATACCGAAGAAAGAATAAGATTTAGAACAAGATTAAAGAAGGTGCATGAGATTGAGGGGGAAATAGAATTAAGGGAGGTATAGAATAGCAATAGACGCTACATTTAATTTTTTGAGGATTCTATCAGCGAAGGTAGTATGCGGAAGGGTATTCCACAGACGAGATGTGCGAGAAAATAAACTATTATAGTAGAAGTGGTGGTTACATTTGACTACTTTGACAGTAAAAGAATGAGACCTTGATGTTAATCTGGTAGCACGAGTAAAGTAATCCCGTCGGGGCACTAGGTAACGAAGATCGTCAGAGCAGAAGTCGTGAAAATATTAGTAGGAAAGACAGAGAAGCCACATCCTATCGGTGAAACGGTGACTATAGGCGAGCTAGGATTTCAGAACTGATAAAGTTGCAGATTTTTCTTGGGATTTTGCCGAGAACGTTACATGAAACACGCTTGGGCTATCATGGATCTTTCGAGACATGACTGACTGGGCAGAAGATTATTCCGCAGTAGGTTGCCATTGCTTTCTGTGGTAATTTGGTTGCCAGCCAAAGCTATAAAACCCAATCTGTCCTGCTATTTAACCCATAACTAGAGGGAGAAGACGGATTAATACCTTTCCCAAGGGTATTTGCGCGTAAGTGAATGCAGTAAATTCAGCTGGAATTCGAACTCGGCTCCGCAACCAAAGTTATAACTGTACTCATTAAAAATGTCCAGTTGTTTGATGAAAAATCTAAATCTTATTTATAAATGGAACTTTGTCTGTGTGTGTGTGTGTGTGTGTGTGTGTGTGTGTATCCGTTACCTATAAACTCCGAAACGGCTGAACCAATTTTTCTTGAAAATTTACACAGTTGTACTATAAGCGTCTATGAGTGTTCTTAGCTAGGTTTTGTGTCGAGGTACCCCCAAAAAATATCGAAAATCGATAATCGAAAAAATCAGGTTATAGAAGGAGTGGTCCGATTATGATCAAATTTGATACACTCATAGACAAAGACATGAGAAACGATATTCAGAAGTTTCAAGGTTGTAGTTATTACAATAATGCAGAAAATCGATAATATATATATATATATATATATATATATATATATATATATGAAAGGCAAGATGTTTGTGTGTGTCAGTTTATCTGCCTGTATGTCAGAATTTTTTCAGCCTTTTTATTTTAGTTTTTGCTTCGGGTTTGGCTCTAATTAAGTATAACTGTAGTTCTAAGTCTCAGCCATGATACCATTTACTCAGAGGACCTATTTAGCCTTAAAAATTCAGTTTACGACGAAAAAAACTTATTTGATATCAATACCAGAAAATCAAATTTTGACTTACGTCCATTCCTTTTTCTTTAAGTTTACGGTTTCGATTTAACTGGAAACAACTATTGCTTTTTAGTCTTCGTGCCAACGTCCAAAGAGTCAGAGCTCCATTGATTAGGTTTAAAGCTTTCATTACACCCGAGCAACGCCGGGCTATCTTGATAGTATTCAAATAAATTCAACTTCTGTTTATAGAATTTCTGGTAAAAATTCATTACATTCTGAATATTCTAATATGCTATTTGTCTTGGACAAACAGTCAGTCAGTTAAGTGCCATACGTGATACACGCTTGGGCGATCATGTCTCGAAAGATACATAACTGACTGGGCAGAAGATTATCCTGCAGTAGGTTGGCATTGCTTTCTGCGGTACACTGGTTGCCGACCAAGGCTGTAGAACCTCAATCTGTCCTGTTATTTAACCCATAACTGGAAGGAATTGACGGATTAATACCTTTCCCAAGGGTATTTGCACCTTTCCCAAGGGTATTTGCGCGTAAGTGAATGCAATGAATTCGGCTGGAATTGGAAATCGGCTCCCCGATTTCCCGTTCCGAGCTGATATCCAACGCACCACAAACACATACTTTAAAATTCCCTAATAATATAAACAGTACATTGAATGTAAATATGCCATGTGTTTATCTAACAAAAAACATACAATTCTGATTACATATTTTATTCGGCGTAGTTTCTGCAGTCTGTGGCATAATGTGTCTACAATTAATCGATATATTTTTAGACTTTTATTCTAACGATATTGATAAATGGTAATAAGTTCATTTATTTCTCGTCAGGGTTACAACTCCCGACATAATTTTCCTTCGTTATAAATCTCGTATATTCATGTTAAAATGTCGGCTGTCTGGAAGGGTTATCGAGAGTTGAATTCAATAAATCAAACTATGATCACGAAAAAACATTTTTCTAAAAGATTCCATGGATAAAAATCAGCAAGCTTAGAATAATATTTTATTTATTTACATATTTTTTTTTCATTTTACATTCAAATTTGTATTTACGAAGTCTGACATTTTCAGTTGTGTAACATGGGTCAGTAAACAGACCAAATATGTCTGGCTGGTCATTCGCATCACAGTAGGCCTGCGTTCGAGAATGTATCACATTCTGTGTTGTCACTGATTTCAGGAATTGAGACCCCGAAGCCACATTTTAGATTTTATCAACACAAGACAATTTCTTTTCCTTATTCCCTTTATTATTCCCTTTATTATTCGTATTATGAATTCTAGAAGGTAATGGGCATAGATCGTCTGCTGCATACATAGCGATGATTTTGTTTAACAGGGCGTGAGCGTCGCTAAGTAATCTTGGTGCGTGTTAGCTTTTCAAAGTCTTCGTACCCTTTGCTTGCCTTTGTTTAAGTTTTTGGCCTTATAACCAAAATGTAGAGAAATTACGGTTTAGTTATTCGGTATAGGGACCTCTCCGAGGGTCATTCAATAAATAAGGTGAATATTTCGGTATAAAGACCTCTACGAGGGTCATTCAATAAATAAGGTGAATATTCCTGTTTAAGGACCTCTACGAGGGTCATTCAATAAATAAGGTGAATATTTCGGTATAATGACATTTACGAGGGTCATTTAATGAATAAATTGAATATTTCGGTATAAGGACCTCTACGAGGGTCATTCAATAAATAAGGTGAATTTTTCGGTATAAAGACTTCTATGAGGGTCATTCAATAAATAAGGTTAATTTTTCGGTATAAGGACTACGAGGGTCATTCAATAAATAAAGTAAATATTTTGGCATAAGGACTTCTACGAGGGTCATTCAATAAATAAGGTGAGTTTTATGGTATAAGAACTTCTAATACAGACAGAAGCCTACTTCTTTTTCCATAACTTCTTTTTCAAAGGGATTTAACTTTTTTGCAGATTGAAAAAATATTTGAGAGTTTTGAAGATTAACAAAGACGACCGACCAAAAAAAGCTCCAGGATTGAACAGATGTCAGTTATCAAGTTTTTGGTTGCTGAAGGGTGCAAACCAGTTGAAATTTATAGGAGAATGTCAACTGTGTATGGTGCCACATATTTCAGCCAAAAATGTCTACAAGTAGGCTAAATTGTTTAAAGAAAGACGGAGCAGTGTTGAGGACGAGGACAGGCCTGGGAGGCCTACAAATGTGAGGTCTCCTGAGGTGATAGAATCAGTCAATGACCTCATTCTGTCTGACAGAAGGGTGACAATAGATGACATTGCAAGGACTTTGAGTCTATCTGTTGGAACAGCACACAAAATTGCCTATGATGACCTTGCCTACTCGAATGCCTCACACAGCATCCCAAACGGTGCAGACCATCAACGAGCTGGGCTTGGAACTGCTCCCTCATCCCCCTTACAGCCCAGACCTTGCCCCTTCAGACTTTCACCTGTTTGGTCCCTTGAAAGCTTCCATGAGAGTCACGAAGTTTGAAAGTGACCATGAAGTCAAAAGTGCTGTGAGCTATTGGCTGAGACATCAATTCAAAGATTTTTACGCTGGGGGAATACGGAAGCTTGTGCACAGATGGGAAAACTTTGTGACACTCCGGGAGACTACGTTGAAAAATTTAAAAAAGTAAGCTTCTATCTGTATTAGAAGTCCTTATACCGAAAAATTCACCTTACTTATTGAATGACCTTCGTAGTTACAGAAAGTGGAAAGATATGGCTACAAAAATAAAAGATTAGTCGAAAATTCTAAATCCAAGTAGGGGTGACTAAAATCAGGCAGGTAGAGAAATTTAAATACGTAGGAAGTTTCCTAACACAGGAGAGAAAAGTCCAAAACTGAGATCTAAAGGCGTATTGATATGGCCAAGGATGTATTCCAGAAACTGAATGGAATATTGAGAGTGAAGTTTTCGTAGTAAACGAAGAAGAAAATTCAGGATGTCATGCGATGCCGGTCCTTTAATATGGCAGTGAATGCTGGACAATCTAATCAAAAATGAAGGAAAGACTTGAAGCAACGAAAATGTGTCTCTACAGAATGATGCTGAGGATGACATGGTCAGACTATGTGAGCAACATGAGTTTTGGAAGATATAGACACAAAAAGGAAGCTTAATATAAGGAATAGACAACTGAAGTTTCTGGGACATCTACTGAGGAAGGGCGTCTTAGAGAATACGATGCCCGCGGGACGGATAAAGGAAATAGGAAAGCAACGTGTGACATGCTTGTTGGGCTTGAGTTGATAGATGACAAATCGGGGTTTGTGTGGTATAACAAGAAATGTGTTAAGAGCTACAAGGGACAGGGAAATTACAGACTCGAGTAATTCGAGGAATTATTTTAAAACATCATTTTTAAAAAAGAAATTAAAATCAAAGTTAAAACTAAAACATAACCCAGTAGATAATAGTGTTGGTTGAAGAAATCCAGGAACTTGATCCAAATATTAGGTTATAAAATCCCTCAACACCGAATTATACAGGGATTTTATAATGTTTGTGTGCAATTTTACCCTGACGTGTTTCTAGAGTGGTATCAAGGGCCCCCCTTTTACCGTCGAAATAGTTAAAAGTAACAACGTTTCTACTCTAAAAGTTTATTTTCTCGCACTTCCCGCTTGTAAAGTTTACTTCCATTTCCTTGCTTTCTTGAGAGAGACATCTCAAAATGTTTAGCTGCTACGTCAGCTGTCATTATTTTTTATCTCCTTGATTCCAACCTATCCCTCCTTTTCTTCAACTTCACCTGCACCTTGTCTTTTCTATCACTGTAACCCCCCCCCCCCTGCGCACCAGTGGCATTCCGCCTTAATTGGGGTGACATGATTATTAAAAAATGTATTTAAAGATATCATTTGATTTATTATTATTTGTCGCTATGGATGAATAGTGAAATATATTTCTTCACTTACACTATATTTGCTAGACAACAGAACCTATTTCTTGAAACATTTTCAGCCACTTGGATATAGAATTTATGTGCTAATCTTTTTAATGTAATGAGTTCAAAACACAAACTTTGCAGAGTCGCGTTAGGTTTTAACTCTGCTAATAAATAAACTCAGTTTACTTTCTGTTGTAATAATGTCATGACTTAATAATAATTCTGAAAATAAAAAGTGATTTTGGTGTTAAAAAATACTAATAATCAATTTTTTAAAGATATAAAATATATTCTTAAGTCCGACATTAGGCAGATTTCAAGGTTTATCACTAATTCAGTTCTCAACCAAATTTCAAACAGTTTACAGAGTTAGATAGGACACCTCCTTAGCTATATTCTGAAAAACAGGTTTTTGAACTTTGGTTCAGTAGAAAAAAGTTGCATCAAAATATGTGAAGTCCGAAAAGGCATATTAACTATATAAGTACACAAATGAGTGAGTGACTTCGACTTCAATAATAAATCTTATTCTTTATAACTTTTTTGTTTAATATTTTTGCATGCGATTTTCAACATTTAAATTCTGGTGATATCTTTTATTATTCTTTTCAATCTAATTTTGCTTAACACTTATCATTTTAACAAAATTGATTATCAGAATGAATTATTAATTAGCGATTTTTTTTTAATCAATTGCATATATATTTTTTTCATTTAATAATTTTGAATGTGGTTTTTAGTGTTAAATTTAATTTAAATTAATAGTAGTGCCTGGAAAAATCATGAATTAAATTGGAAAATGCGCGCATGAAAAGTAATATTTATATGATTAAAACAAACCTGAAAAATAACAGGATAATTTATTAAACCTGGAAAAGTAAAGGACAAGATATTCTAGTGAATAAAAACATAAGAAAGAACTTACTTAAAATATTGCAGTTTAAAATAATATATAAATGCAATATAAGAAATGTAAGAAATTTCTTATTTTTTATTTCACTAGAATATCTTACCTTTACATCTCCAGGTTTAATAAATTATCCTGTTATTTTCCAGGTTTAATAACTTATTCTGTTCTCTTGCAGGTATATTAAAATCTTAGGAATATTACTTTTCGTGAGCGCATTTTTTTATGTAATAATGTATCGTTTCAAAATTATAAATATATAACTTTCACACAGACGTTGAAAACGTTGGAAAAAGCTCTTCAATATAGAAAAATACAGGGTGATCCAAAAATAGGTCAATAGTGGATATTCCACAATTAAAAGAACAGCATAATTCTCATGATCTTTATTTCTAACAAGAAGTGGCCCTCCACATTATTCAAGAGCAATCCTTGAGTATCTTGATGAAACATCCTTTTAGAATTAGATTGGCCGAAGAGATACAATTAATTAACATATTCAACAATTGTTTTTTTTTTTCTTCTGGGGAGTACTCAAGGAGTAATTACACAAGAGATCCATTTCAAGAAATTAATACACAAAAAGATTTGTGTAAAAAAATTTTTCAAAGCAAGAGGAGTATATTTCAAGGCTGTGCAAATTGGAACGGACAACAGTCAGTTAAGGGCGATCATGTCTCGAAAGGGATATGACTGAGCAGAAACTTATCCCGCAGTAGGTTGCCATTTCTGCGGTAGACTGGTTGCCATCCAAGGCTATAGAACTTAATCTGTCCTGTTATTTAACCCGTAACCGGAGGGAAGAGACAGATTAGTACTTTTGCCAAGGGTATTTGTGCGTAAATGAATACAAAGAATTCAACTGGAATTCAAACTCGGCACTCCGATTTGTCGTTTCGAGTCGATATCCACTTCACCACAATGTACATCCACGGATAACAGTATGCATTAATAAAATCTATGCGCTTTTGTATTATTGTACACAAAAAACTATTTGTCAATCTAACAATTTCATTAGTAAATAAAAATGTATATGTCATCTTAAAATATATATTATTATTTACTCACCCTCAGCTTTCAGACCACCACTCTTTTTTGGTTTTACTTCAGTATATCATCAACCTACCAAATCTGGTCTGCCAGGCCTGATCTACCAGGTCTGGTCTGACAGATCTGGTCTGCCATGTAGGATCTGCCAGGTCTGGTCTGCCTGGTCTGGTCTGCCAGATCAGCTCTGTCAAGTCTGGTCTGCCAGGTCTAGTCTGGTAGGTCTGGTCTGCCAGGTCTGATCTGCCAGGTCTGCTCTGCCAGGTCTGATCTGCCAGGTCTAGTCTGCCTGGTCTGGTATGCCAGGTCTGGTCTGGTAGGTCTGGTCTGCCAGGTGTGATGTGCCAGGTCCGGTCTGCCATGTCTGCTCTGCCAGGTCTAGTCTGTCTGGTCTGATCTGCCAGGTCTGGTCTGGTAGGTCTGGTCTGACAGGTCTGATCTGCCAAGTCTGGTCTGCCAGCTCTGATCTGCCAGGTCTAGTCTGCCTGGTCTGGTCTGCCAGGTCTGCTCTGCAAAATCTGGTCTGCCTGGTCTGGTCTGCCAGGTCCGGTCTGGTAGGTCTGATCTGCCAGGTCTGGTCTGCCAGGTCTGATCTGCCAGGTCTGGTCTGCCAGGTCTGGTTTGCCAGGTCTGGTCTGCCAAGTCTGGTCTGCCAGGTCTGGTTTGGTAGGTCTGGTCTGACAGGTCTGATCTGCCAGGTCCGGTCTGCCAGGTCTGATCTGCCAGGTCTAGTCTGCCTGGTCTGGTCTGCCAGGTCTGCTCTGCCAGGTCTGGTTTGCCAGGTCTGGTTTGCCAGGTCTGATCTGCCAGGTCTGGTCAGCCAGGTCTGGTCTGCCAAGTCTGGTCTCCCAGGTCTGATCTGCCAGGCCTAATCTGCTAGGTCTGGTCTGCCAGGTCTGGTCTGCCAGAAAATGAATCTTTACGTATGAGATGTACGAGTTGAAAAAATTATCTACTGGTTCGTCAGCATGTTCCCCAATAGGTTTCTTTTTCTGGGGAGTACTCAAGGAAAAATTACATAAGAGATCCTGGTTGCAAATAATGAAGCCCAAGATTTCTTTGTTAACTCTCAGATCCCGAAATGGCTGAATTTTTTTTAAAAATTAGTCAAGATTTCTGCAAAATGTTTGTTCTCTCTCGCTCTTTTTCTTTTCATTCCGTCTAAATCGAGATTGACGTTTTGATGATTTGAAAGAATGAGCAGCACCAACTACTTGTTAACCAATTGGTTTCTGTTTTAAATTGGGTGTAAAGACAATTTTCACAAAGAGAGTTTAGCGTGATCTTTTTTATATGTCTTTTTAAAAGTCTTCAATATTACTTAATGAAAATCAAATCGACATATTTCAATACAATAGACAATAAAATAGATATATAGATAATAAGACAAGAAAAATTATTTAATTTACTATAAGAATATACTAAACAAATTAGTCAACAGTTAAGTGACATACTTTTGTGAGACCCATACTTACCTACACCAGGGACTCTTCCGGTACTATATTACTATGTGAATAGTAGTATTTTGTGAGTAATAACACTAGTAGTACTACCTTTGTCACTGTCAGCTCTCTGCCTTCGAGCGGAGAGCGCTGACCCAGTCGTGGCTATTTTTGGTCGGGCTATATGGCCCGGAAGACCCTTGTGTCACATTTTACCTTAAGTGGGAAGGCCGACTAAATATTGTAGCACCAGTAGTGCGCAGCCGCGTACGACTACCAATATTGGACACCAGTGGATAGTAAGCTCCGCTTACGCTGGCATTATTCTTAGTAACCTTTCTGATTAATATATTTTTCTTTACCTTTACACCGTGTTCCGTGTTTTCCTTTAGTGGCCCCCACTTTGGGTCCACATCACTTACATGATACATGTTTAGGTGATTATTCCTCTTTTGAGTTAAAACTAACAGAAGAATTTTCCCGTACTAATATTGTATTTATGCGCTATACTGGTTGCCAACCAAGGACCTAGTCTATATCAAACCCAATATAGAACCTGATTTGTCCTGCTATTTAACCCATAGCTGGAAGGAGAAAAGATGAATTCATACCTTCCCTTAGGTATTTGCACGCAAGTCAATGCAACAAATTTAACTGTAATTCGAACTCGGCTCTAACTATTTTCTAGCCGATACACTACAACACTAAATAAATACCTTATGATAAAGAAAATTAAAGGAAATCATTAATTTAGCTAAAACTATCACTGTCTGTAAGCTCATTAAGAAATGGAATAAATGTGAGGCAGAGGTCGTATTTATATACAAATTCCACCGGAAGCCTTTATTACACATTAAGATAATTTAATTCAAATTAAGTTCACATATATTTTAGAAGAATCGTGCACGTAGGTCACATACATCAAATATTTCTCTCATTGGTATGGAAAAGAAGAAAGCTTAACCGTTTTTTTTTGTTTTTGTTTTTTTGTTTTTTTTGTGGCTCAAATATTTGATATGGTGTACAAGACGACACAAATAGTAATATTTGACTTTTGCTTTTTTTCATTTCTTACAGAATCCGTATCTGTGTATCATTTATTTAAAGGGTAACGCACCATTCTAAGCTCGTAATACTTTACGACTTAGTAAGCAGAGTGAATTCTTAAATATTTTACTGGTTGCAAATAGGAAGCCCAAGAATTGTTTTGTTCATTTTGTTTAGTTTCCGAAATGGCTGAATGTTTTCGTTAAAATTAGTCAAGCTTCCTGTAAAATGTTTCTTCTCTCTCGCTTGACCTCCTTTCATCCCGTCTAAATCGATGTTGACGTTTTTGTTGATTTGAAAAAATGAGCAGCACCAACCACTTGTTAACCAATTGATTGCTCTTTTAAACTGATTTTAAAAAACAGTTTTCACTAAAAAGTTTAACGAGATCTTTTTTATACGTCTTTCAATATTGCTTAATGAAAATCTAATCGATCTATTCCACTAAAATTAGATACCTTCAGTCTGTTACATCTCTTGAATGATCAAATATTTAGAAGAAGTCCTCTTTTTTATATAAGTGTCGATAATTTTCCTTTTTTCTTCCTTCCTTTTGCTGCGTGTGTATTAAAATTCAACCATTGCCTACTATGCATTTAAAAGACTTCCAATAGCATTCTGACGCACACAGACTGACGCAGTTGATCCCAGAGAAAAATATCAAAGCTTGCCTGTTACTGGGTGCAGAGCGAATAAATATTCACACAAAAGAAATAAAATGCTTTCATGTTAACATCCAAGTTGTACAGTTGTCTGGCTATCAAAGATTGAAGTATTCGAGAATAAGATCAAAAGTTTGAATCTTTTGAGAATACAAGTGATGGAAGATATTCAAAGACAACCTGGTGGCTCTCCTGGAATTATTTCATCTTCTTATTTCTTCCTCTTTCTCTTTCTCTATCTCTCTCTATCTGTCTTTCTATATATATATATATATATATATATATATATATATATATATATGTATAGGGTGGTTGAAAAGCAACTCTACATTTAAAATTATTGAAATGCATTAATTAACTATAATTTCTACGAGAAAAGGATATGAAAAGAAAAGTTTTACATGACCTTTTGATTAAAATCCAATATGGCCACCACATTTCTTCCTTAGATTCTCAAGCTTTCCAAAGATTCTATAAGCCAAATTTCACCAGGAACATTTGTGATATAGAAGACGTAACTTCCTGTATTCACCTTACAAGTTCTTTCAAAGCCTTGCTCTTAGTTTGACATCTTATATTTTTTTCCTTTAACCAACTCTCAAGAAAAAACACAGTGTTTTAATTCACGACTCTTAGATGGCCGCTCATACATGAAACTAAGAGATATTTTAAATCACTCTGTATATATATATATATATATATATATATATATTCTCACGCCGATAGCACGACTCAGAGTTTCATGCGTTAAGCAACCATCAGGTGCATATTGCAAACTGAGCGGGTCAAATGATCTGAGGCATCAAAAACACATCAGAGCAATTGAGGGTTTACCGTAGGGACGCTTGTTCAAATCCTGTTGGAGGACGCATATTTTACTAACAAGAACTTTTGACTATTCAGGCCGGTATATATATATATCACCAGGTCCACTGCTGACATGCTAACGACCATCACCGAGTATATATACCAGGCTCGCGACAAGAATGGTAAAGCCCGAACCGTCGCCTTGGATATCTCTAAAGCATTCGACAGAGTATAGCATGCCGGCCTTCTACGGAAACTGCGAAGCTATGGCATAACTGGACTTTTGTTGGACTTAATCCGGTCATTCCTCTCTAACCGCTCACTGAAGGTAGTATTAAACGAGCATGCCTCCCAGAACTACCCTACAAACGCGGGTGTACCCCAAGGCTCTATCCTAGGTCCTATGCGCTTTTTAATCTATATCAATGATCTCCCCGATGCCATAAGATCACAAGTAGGCATGTACACCGATGATACCACAGTTTACTCTCGCCTCGATCAAAAATCTAGCGTAGGTGACAAGGCGAACCTCGCTGCCGAGCTTGAGAAGGACCTCCAATCCGTGGTGGATTGGGGTAAGAAATGGCTCGTAAAATTCAATTCTTCCAAAACGAAGCTGCTGTCAATTAACCACCACAGACAACTGCACCTCCCTCCCATTAGCATGGAACAGGCTTGCCACCCAGAGAGTAAATCACTACGCCTGCTTGGGCTGATACTCGCAGCGGACCTCAAGTGGAATGACTACGTCGAATCCATTGCTAAATACGCAGCTATGAAAGTCGGCTCTGTGCAGGGCCCGGAAAATTCTTTCCGCCTGAATCTATCCTGCAATTATATAAATCCACCAATCGCCCGTGTATTGATCACTGCTACCACATCTGGTCGGGTGCCCCTTCTATTCTCCTCGGGGTTCTTGACAAAATACAGCGAAAAATCTGTAATGTGATTGATACCGACTTGGCTGACCGCCTGCAGTATCTCTCTCACCGGCGTGACGTGACTTCCCCTTCTATAAATACGTTCATGGCTTCTGCTCTGACAAACTTAAATCACTGGTGCCCCCTAGATGTGAATTTGCACGAGATACTAGATTGGCAACTAGGTCCCACCCTTTTACAGTGAAACCGATGAAATGTAACCGCAATTTCTACTCCAACAGCTTCTTTCCTCGCACTTCCCGCCTGTGGAATTCCCTTCCGCATGTTTGCTTCCCCGACGGCTACAACCTCCAGGAGTTTAAATGTAGGGTCAATAGACACCTCCTAACACACTAACACACACCCACTCTCTCCAGCTCTCTCCCTATGTACATCCTAAGTCGTCTATCACCCTCCTTCTGACATTTCCTATACACATTCCCTCTATGTGAACTCCTGCTCTATAGTGGCAGTGGAATGCCTTGCGTGGGGTGACACGATTAAAAAAAAAAGGTACTTATTATAATTATTAATATACTAATAATAATCGCATAATGCGATTGAATAGCTATGACACGATCATCAGGTAGATGATGGTGTTTTAGCACCAAAACTCTATAGCTATCAACTTGAAGTATGC